>NMRA01000048.1:910143-937094 GCA_002633005.1 Phoronis australis
CCCCCCCCCCCCCCCCTAAATCCGCCTATGCAACCTTGAAAGAGCTTTTAATATTTATTTCTCTTAAACCGAGTTTTATTTAAGTATTAAACAATTCAAATAGTATTTGTTCGAAAACGCCATTTTGTAGGAATCGCATTAGCCAGCCTCCCGTAACGCTAGGACCTAGCTTAAAAGCAAGACTTTGCGAGATTACGCGAGATATTGCCGTGTATTTTGAATAAGAGCACGTGGCCTTGACTAGCTTTTGGCTAGGTCCTAGCGTAGGTCCTAGCGTCTACTGAACGCACGCCAGTATTGCAATGATATCAACTCCATGATCACTTTTAATTCCACTTGTCTTCTTCATCAATGTATCCGAGATCTGGGACCTATTGTATCTAACACTCTAAGACAACCGGGAATACGATTTTTACTCGCACATGGTTTGTGAAGATGGTTGTTAAGTGTGAATATGAACAACCATCAAATGCGTAAAACCATACGATCCCATAATGCCTTTCCGTTCCGATAATGCATCACATGCGTCATGAACAATGCATCTCTAAAAAGGCGTTCTCTCCGGGATAACGTTGTGTTAACTGACCGATAACGCGTCGATTATACGCATTGCAACGCATGCATGTCATGAACAATAAAATTCTATGTTGACTTTCTATCCGACATATCGTTTCATTATCGGTGCTAAAACGCATTGCCGCATCGCAAGGTTTTACGCATGCATGTGTTTTTAGGTTAATGGAAAACGTAGGGACACATTCACGTGCCTACGATAGTCTTTGCTACGACTAGGCGTACGATCTTTAATAAAACCTGCCCCAGAGACGCGTTCAGGAACATACATCTTTGGTAAGTACTCGCAAGGCTCCGCCGTGTATTATCTGGCTGTCGACGGGCGTGGTTCCTTACTGCACCTGTTTTTCTTTCTTTTTTTGATCGAATTTTGACAGTCATCTTTGGCAGAGTGATCACACATTAGGCAATGTTACTGACAAACTCTGCAATGAGCCTGCATAATCTTAATCTAGCTGGGCTGATGACATAGGTGACACTACTGTGACGCGATTTGGACCCACAAATAGGAACAGAAATGCACAGAAACATTATTTTGTCAAAACAGTGTCAGGTCTTGGATATTTTTCCTTCCAGGTGACCACGGAGGCATTCTAGCACCTGATACAAAATTATGTGTTTGCATGATTCGGTGTGTGCCGGCAACGGTTGCACCCATTGTATGTTCCTGGGGAAATCATAGGGATTAAGGTTGACCAGGTCAATATACCGATAATAATTTTAAGTGCTTAGAAATTTAAAGCGGTACGTAAAATCTGGCCTATACAGCAATATTTTGAACCCTTGATTCAGTGTTGAAATGAAGTGCTTGAGCACACACCTTCGAAGACATTTTGTGTGGGAATTTACAAAGATGTCTACTATTTACTATATGCAAAGTGGCACTTAGATATATCAAATTACAAAACATATCTCAAACCTTTGTTCGCATGCGAACCTATCATAACTTCCAACATAATACCATTTGTAAATACAAAATCTTTGCCGGTCATTAGAGCTTTCCACTTTCTTTAAGTAACTTATTAATGTTAACATTAGGCGTTGGTATAACAGTCCTTCGTTTAAACGTGTAGTGTTGAAAGTCTGACTTTCCATTATGTGTACACTCTTGAGCTCCTTCCGTTTGAGTGACCACAAGACTTTATTCAGCAACAAATATTTTTAGAACGTCCGTCAGACTGCGGGTGTTAATAAAAGTGGACAACGATGTAAGCCTATAAAAATTAACTTCTAGAATTTTTCTTGCCTCAAACAATTGTTCGGAATCATGTGACTGTCATTTTAGGTGGAAAATGTTGTAATGAGATCAACCTTCAAAATCACTTTTTATAGTCTTTAATTGTGACGGTAGACATTTGCGTAAAGAAAAACTTTCCTCGGTCATAAACCTTAAAATAAGTGGGCAAATTTTCGTGTGAATCTATCCACGCCCAAAAGAAAATTCGTCGTTTGAAACTGTCAAAAGCGTTGGAAATCGAAAGGCCTGAAAATGGCGCTACAAAGTTTTGTTGTAAGTATGTTCAGGGAAGTAATCTCAAACAACTCGCGTATTCGGAGCATGAATAAACATGTGTTTAAGGGTATCAATGAGTAGTGAGGTGTTTCTTTATATACAATATCTGAATGTTACACAAGGATCATCAGTGTACCTTTACGTGACTACGATGTTTCAAGTTCTTTTCTTTTTATTACAAAACGCGTTTACTTCGACCGTGACATCGCTAATGTGCACACTGACAAGATAATGATAGGTACTTTACCTCTTTGATAAAACTGGTTTCCAGTTCTTTGTAATCCGACGAGGTGGGATCTTTTAGCTGGTGCTTGTACGGGATCAACAGCTTCATCGATCCAGAAATAGCGGTCTCTCTTCTTTGAACGTTTTGTTTACTTTCGCCGGATTTCAAAGGTCCTGGAGTGCTGCTGGCTGAAAATTTTAATTAAAGTTTTAAGATCTTTCGTACAAATTCTGCTAGTCGAGAAACGCCAACGTTTGAAGATCTCTTCAGCATAAAATAGTATAAGAAGAGATGTCGTGCTTGTAAAATAGGTACATCTTTTACAACCAAAGTTTTAAGATATAGATAAAAACCCGTATGTAGATTCGAACCGCAGTTTTTGTAAAATCTCGAACTCTTTTGTTGGGAATCAAATCGGAAAAGGCGTCATCGTTAGTAAGCAGTCAGAAAGGATTCCCTTTCGTAGGAAAGCCGACGATGAAAAAGTCATCCTTCTCAGCGCTACGTTTCATATATCTCTCTTATGGGAGTATCGCCCCCGTAAACTTCGGCTTCCGGTCGCCGTCACAAATATTACGCGTTGACATGAGCCCATTTTAGAAGCTCCCATTTAGCAAGGCTACAACTAACATGAGTATTTTGTGATAAGCTAACCATTGTGCATGTAGAGTGATGTCCAACAAACCGTGTGGCTCATGAAAAAAAAAATCAAAAGCTAGCAGGTAGAAGTAGCTACGTCCATACAAGATTCTCTACCCAGGCTTTATAGTAAGAACATGTAGAATCGGGACCTTGTTCCTGTTAACAATATTTAGGTGTTAAAAAAATATAGTCAAGTGAGTGAAATATGTTGCAGAAACTCCTGAGCGGGCCGGGATAGCCCCATTTAAATGGTTGTTAAAGGATAACGTCACATTTTCAGGCACAAAAATGTAGTCGGTTCAATTTGTTGCTAATGACCGACTAGGCAGTATGTCTGGAAAATGCAAACGCTATGATCAATATATTCCGCTCTGTAGCAGCACGCGCCCGTCTAAATTACCTGAGGGTATATTTCCGCGAGCGAAAAGAACCATGTTTTGTTCGTTGTGGATGGCCCTTATTGCATTTAACTCAAATTATGTAATCTGTTCCAAGGCCACCTGTCGTCCTACTGTCGTCTGAGTAATTGTTCACCAGGCGGTAAAATAACTAGTTTCAGACCGCCTCTAATGTACGGAGAAGCATCAACATTTCATGAAAGAAACCTCCCTGTTAACAAAAAGAATAACAACTTCGCTTTTTCGAAATGACATGACTAGCTCAGGGGTGGTAATCGAGCCTTAAGTATGACCAAGCGAAACGCAACCGTGTGGTGAATTTTGTGGGTACTTAGTATGTGAAGTAATTTTGTGTGATGCGTTGTACGTATAGTTTGTGGATTCGCCTAACGTGGATCTGCTCCGTGGAAAGGATTCGAATATCACGACCTCTGTGGCTGTAAAACTTAGAAATTTACAAACGAACAGTAAAATATCTAGTCTATAGGACACTTGCACACGCGATTGTGATGCTGGGTGTTGAGTCCTATCTATCTCCGAGTCGCGTTTTCCAATGCTGGTATAAACTACCAACGGATATTTATGAAAAACGTTATTCCAGGCTATCTTCAAATTGGATTCGTTCAATCATCTTTTGGATGTGTGTCTACAGTGTATGTATTGTTTTTTACTGAAAATGTATTGTCGTAAAACCAAGAATTATGCTAACAGGGCTTATCAAATGAAAAAGCGTCCTTACCATTATAGCATCTGTTGCAATTGAGAATTAGCCCGCCACTTAATTGAAATAGCCATCTTTTGAAAGGGTTTAGCCAACTTTACGATTTTATGAAGCCTTTTTGATACCTTGATGTCATGGACCAAGCTCATGCGATTCAATTCTCGTCAATTTCCGTACAAGTCTTTATTGTAGTACACGTATAGTGCTTAAAACAATTGATCTACATCGGCCCGTTCGTGCGACTCCTTTTTGCATATTTTTCGAAATATTTCCCGGAATTTTAACAACAAAGAAATTTATACGAGTAAAAAAAGCTAACTCTTCCCCAATTGTTGCGTTCGTAGGATACACTTTTAAGGCTGAGATCATAATCTGACTGGTTGATCTAGTCTAAACAAGAAACTGATGCAGCTAAGAACCTTGCTACCACTCTGTTTTAGGACACCTGACAAAAATGCATTTGCACTCAACGAAATCGTGACTTTTTGTCTCGGTATCCATTGACAGAGTTTCTCCAATTTCCATTTGTCTGAAAGACACTAAGCAAGGAATGTTTTCTAAATGGCGGGACTTCCAGATCCGGGTAAAACAGAGCCAAAGCTATAAGGGTGCACTTTTGTCAATAGAAGCAACTTCAGTGAACTACGGAATATCATTTTTAACAGTCATTCCCCATTTAGTCCACAAAAATGTCATTAAACATGGCTCACGTCATTTTTTATTCTAGCGAGAGCTACACAGGCCCGGGGAGCTAAACAGGTCCGAACCGTCACGAGTGGATTTAGACATCAAGATTGACAAAATTGCGCGAATAAATTAGCAAAAAGACACAAAAACGAGCGTATTAATGTGATTCAAGTAGTTGTTTGTAAATCAAGTGTTTATATTGAGTTTCTGTTTCCTTGCAGGTACGTGAAATCCATTTTGATAATTCTACTCATTTCCTTTGGTTTTCACCGTTTAGCCTTTCCCACCTTTTGTTCCACCTACGTTTGTTTCAATGAGATCAAGTTGTTTTGAAATTTAGGAAAAACAAACTTACCTGTGAAATGCAATGCTAAGCCCACAGCGACCGCCAACAGCGCCACTACGGCGATGATCGTTGCGACCACCACTGTCTTCCTTTTCCCCGTTTTGGTGGAAAGGTGAGGGTAAGAAGCCCCGGCTATTTCAGACTGTCGTGCGCTTGCAGTTTCGTCGTCTAAGACATCGTAAATGGGATTATCAAACCCCACGTCGGATTTGTACTGAAATATAAAATATAGGTAGTTCTCGCTGAGTATGCATACAAGAAATCCGTCAGCAGTTTACAAAATAAAAAGGCTTTCATTGTGTCACGCACAGCGTATTCACATGTATTCATTTTCAACTTTTGGGAGATTCAGTATTTACATAAGTGACCTAATCTACACTAGTGTGTGTGTGTGTGTGTGTGTGTGTGTGTGTGTGTGTGTGCGTGTGCGTGTGCGTGCGCGTACGCGTGTGCTTGTGTGTGTTTGGGTGTGTGTGTGTGTGTGTGTGTGTGTGCGCGTGTGCGTGTTTGGGTGTGTGTGTGATTTTTTCATTGCCGGAGTGTTTTTAGAAAGTCTGGGCGATTTAAAAGTGACTCATTTGCAAGCTTTAAACCTGAGAAACAACCATTTTTGGAAACTATAACCATTGCAACTTGATGATTTGAAATTCAATAAAAAACTCTTTGGACTTTTGTGTTGTAAACACACATGGCGTTTGAGCATTGAACATTTTTTGTGAGTTACTTGTCGTTACTGCTTGGCTGTGTCTCAGCTCCTAATAAATGGCATGAATCTATCGCCCCTTGAAAAATAGTGAACGGACGATGGCCTTCACTTGACTCACAGGTACACAGTTTAGTTCCATTCGCAACGCATTCTGCACAACAATACGTAGAGGCCTGCGTATTTATAAAGGCTAACTTTTGATGAGAAAAGCCGCATTCAGTTGTAACTGAAAGGCTCACAAATGCTTTTTGAAGTGATCATGGCGGACTTCAGTATCATCAAACCACATTCCATGAAGCATGATAGCTAACAGAACTGAACATAACCTTCCTATACTGTAATCCGCCGATGCAAACAAAAGCTAAGGAAAAGCGGGCGTGACGTCACCGTCAGAGTACTCAAAATGCCTACGTGACAAGTAAATTAGTTTTAGCCCCCCTTAGAGTGTAGCTTGGCCGATGGTGAAAATGTAAAAGTGGAATATCATGAAGGCCTGAAAAGCCCTGAATAGTGAATTATTTCTATCAGACATCATTGAAGCGTGTGTTGAATATCGGAATATCTCGTCTAGCCGCTGATAGAAAGTTTGCGAAGGCTTGGGACAGCAGTACTCCAGGCAAAAAATGAGGGTCACGGACGCTGGCTGGGTCAGAGACCAGCATTAAAATTTCATATCCACGACACAATGCAGCTTCATAGCAAGGTACAAATTGTTGCTGCATGGTAGTGAATAATCGTCCCAATGTCAACTCCAGGTATTAGAATACTAGTACGTTTGATGCTGATGATTGAAAATCTTAGTTTTAGGGTTTGATACCCCGATGTAATCGGACGTATAGTCCACTGTGTGTTCCTGTGAGAAAGGCTCACCAGTGCGCAAAATAATTCATAACAAGTCGTGTATTAACAATAATCGATACATCAAACACTGAACTCGCCTACGTTATTCCTGTTCGTACACTAGGCAGGCCTATATCGATCACAGTACTTACCGACATTGCTGTAGAGTTTCGTTCACTTGAGGGAAATTGCGATTCTATTGTCCTAATGGCGTTGGTTTAGAATAAAATAGGAGTATATCATACGCCCCGGTTAAGCCATTTTCGTCAAAGCGAGTAGGCCTACAACACTACTCTTTCATAACTGTCAAGTTAAGCCCGGACCGTTGGCTTCACGACCCTGGCCTATTACACTTTTCCAATAATTAAGGTATGTTTATTCTATTTAAATGCTCCTCCCTTTCGTACACAGCACGGACGTCTGGTCAAGAGCGCTTGCGCAGCCTGTCTGTTGCTGTGTTTGAACAGCGCAAATTTTGATTATGAAACGTGACAATAAGTGAATGCCAGTGCGACAAGGATTATGAAAGGCTGAGTTTAGTCCAAAGAGGCGTAACGTCCTTCCCCAAACTGTCCTGCCACTGGGTGTTTTAACCACAGGCACCTTTAATCATGCAGCCCTCGACTATATACTATAATGAAGAGACGGTGCCTGTGGTTTTAACACTTAAATTTAATTTGGTTATGAACTATACATGTACCGTGTGGCTGCATAAAAATATTTATTAACTCTGCAAATTGTTACTAAAGCAAATATTTTATGAAATAACTATTTCCTTTATATTTTACTGGAGTTTTCTGCAGATACTCTCATTGGAAGTATATATTAAGAACATTTTAGGCAGATACGCCCGAGCGGTACATTTGGAGGAAATGCGCACGGTTGAATCTTAAAACTTTTACCAGTTTCACGTTAAATGGACAATAAAACTGTTACATGTGGGGAGAATCATACATCAGTAGTGTTATGTGCGTTGAGTCTATTGGTTTCAATTTGCACGCCAGTTACAGTATTGATACACCCAAGCGTATATTTGTCATTTCCAAACTTACGCCCGATTGCATTATGTGGGTAGATTTCTGGTCCCTGAACTACAGTGGCCAAAAGATGACATTAGATTTTCCCAAGTTTTTGCAAAAAAACACTTTTTTCCGTGGAGAATAAAGTTTTCTCCGAGGAGAAAACCTTTTCTGCGGAAAAGGTGATTTTTTTTCGTAAACGCTTCATACCGAATTGATTTTTCCAAATATTTGCCCAGACCTTTTCTTCAGAAAACCCCCATATTGTATGTGCTGAACTCTTTCGGTCATAAAAAGTACGTGGTTTGAGCCGACCACGAGAAATATACCGACTCTCTGAAACATGATTTTTTCGGCCATGAGATATTAGTTCCACATAATATATGGAAAGTAGGACGCCAGAAAATATAGTTTTGTTAGTTTTTCCTCAAACTTTGCAAACTTTGTAGATACCATGGATACGATATGGGGGAAGATTTGGAGTTAGAAAATAGTATAGACCTACCTCGCTTTCAACGACAGTTTCTAGCGAACAGAAATTTGTAAGATATTTTACGTTTATTACGGGACATGGGTTACATGTGGAAAGGACGAAATGTTTAATATTATAATGGTCAAGGACACGCCGTGCTTGTGGGGTCTCAGTATTTTGACGTCTTAGCAAGTCTCATAGTGCTAGCTCATGATGTTTAAAAACCCAGCACTAGAACTTGACAGAGACATTTTATTCCAGTAAGGGAAATTCAACTTTCTGAGGGTCCAAGGACACAAACAACCCGTACAAGTTAATGTTCGCCCTTTTTGGTTGGAAAAAGGCCAAATTAGAGCTTTCACTCTTGTAAAATTGATTTCATAATATTTCTTATCGTAATAATGTTCTTTTTCCGTTATCAGCTCAAGTCACAAGCAATGACTATGTGCACCATTTTCGAATTCGCCGTTTCAGGGTTGGCCACCTACAGTGGAGTCTGAAGCGCCATCTTGAGTCGTTGATGGTTTCAATGTTCTTATTGGTCCTTGATGACGGAAACAGAATCTAGGGTATGTTATGCGACCGACTTTTTATAGTAAAAGACCTAAATAAATTCGATTTTCGTTTTAGCCCGCTGAACAGGGAGAAATGAAGCTTTAAGCGAAAATCCAACTTAGGAATGTCGACTACCAGTATTGTAAATTGTGATTAGAATCCTGGAATACAGTCACGAGTCTTTGCCATTCCTTGTTATCAAATATCATTGTTGCAGCTTATCCAGTTGAATTTGTGTAACATTTGTGCATGAAATGTGGCGTTACTTTTACCTCAGTTGGTATCCTATTGTCTAGATTTTTGTAGCGACCTAAGTCTTCTAAAATTTGTAATGACTAGTAAATACTAATGTGATTTTTAACTAAACATTTATTTTTATTATAGGCCTAATGACAATACGACGTAGGCGAATGTCATTCGGTGCTCTATAATCACACTTCTGAGCTTCAGCAGAGCCCTCGATACAGCTGGGTGTTGTATGGATGGGTCCTCCTTACGAGCTTTAAATCGCAGCTGTGTCAACAACAAACTCAAAACAAAAAGGGTATGTAGACTACTTACTAAAACTCAACCAAATTCTAGGACATGTAAATAAGGATTTTGACACAGATTAGGATCATTCACAAGATTCACTTGTAAAGTGATTGAAAACCAACAGCTTACCAGTCTTTCTAAACGAGGTCATTGGCAGGGGGTCATTTTTACCATCAACTTTTTTCAAACAGTCATGGTGTGGGCCAGATTAAAAAATATTATTGGCCCCTGCAGTTGCGCAGCTGGGGATGCCGGAAGGAAAACAATCAGCGCTGTCGCAGGCCTACGTGTCCTAAAAAATTTCAGCTGGCAGCCGGAGGGATCGAGAAATGGTGAAAATTGTTTATGCATTCAAAATTAGAGTTGCCTCTACTTTTGACTGCATAAACAAAAATATACAAAGTAGGTCTCTACCCCATAGTAAATTTAACCTTTTTACTACAAGGATCTCTTTTTATTGTGTAGATCTACTTTCAGGCAGGCAGTTGGCTTTTTTCAAACCCATGCTGGCTATGATGTCTCGCTGGTTCCCGGCTTCGAGTCGCTAGGTGGTCGGTAGCCAACACGGCTAACCTAAGCACGTAGGGAACCAGCGCGGCTATTATATGCTACCCTCTGACACAGCGCCACATATACTGAAAACACTTTGAAAGAGTGTATGATATATGCTGGCGCGAAACACACGTATATCACGTGAGGACTATCGTGTGATTCCATATTTAGAATCCTGTCCCCAAATATGGTAATCATTGGCCCAAATTCCAGGAACTTGAGCGCGTGCTCTCACGAGAAAGATTTGAACAAAAAAGTACAGTGTATCACTTGATTTCTGAACGTCGAGGTACAAGGACGTCTCCTGCATAATTCCAGTCGTTTAGCGCATTTTCAGCAGTATATTATTGATAAAATGTGTGACGATGATGTTGCTGCGCTTGTTGTAGACAATGGTTCTGGGATGTGCAAGGCAGGATTTGCCGGAGATGATGCGCCGCGAGCAGTTTTCCCGTCAATCGTTGGACGTCCTCGTCATCAGGTAGGATACTTGTCAATAGCAATTATGTCATTTGACTTTCAAATGAGAACCACTTGGTGACAACTACTGATATTGACTCATATCACTGTTATTGTCTGTATTTTTTAACTTAAGCGACCGAAGTGCGATAGGTTTCTGAAGCAGACAACGATTCCACGGTCCCGGACCAACGACAACAAACACCACAAACCCAGCGCGGCAATACAAAATCCACACCGGCGCCCTAAAACTCCAAAAATGCATCGAAAAAATCCGTATATAGGAAGCAAGTTTATAGAATAATTGCTCAATTACAGGGTGCGAACGGGATATCGTACACGCCGCGGCAGGTTTGGTGTTTGCGAGACCGGGGCTGGGGCGGTTTAGGAGATCGCCTGACGTTGACTGAATTTAGAGGCGCAGTCATAGATACGTTTCCAACCCTTAAACTTGACTGCTAAAAATCGGAGGGACACACAAAACATCCTCACGTAGAAAATTGACTTGGTATCGTTGCTATTACACCTTTTTAAATGATTTTTGAAGGTTAAAAAAACTGAGTTTTGCGAAATGAAAATGCAGGGAATTATGAATGGAAAATTAAAATAACACACTCACTCATGCGTTTTGTAATCCTTACATTTCCAGGGTGTTATGGTGGGTATGGGCCAGAAGGACAGCTACGTCGGTGACGAGGCCCAGAGTAAGAGAGGTATTCTCACCCTGAAGTACCCTATTGAGCACGGTATTGTCACCAATTGGGACGACATGGAGAAGATCTGGCACCACACGTTTTACAATGAGCTTCGCGTTGCCCCCGAGGAGCACCCTGTTTTGCTGACAGAGGCTCCACTCAACCCCAAGGCCAACAGAGAAAAGATGACGCAGATCATGTTTGAGACCTTCAACGCACCAGCTATGTATGTAGCCATTCAGGCAGTCCTTTCACTGTACGCTTCTGGTCGCACCACTGGTATTGTTTTGGATTCTGGCGATGGTGTTTCACACACAGTTCCCATATACGAGGGATACGCCCTTCCCCACGCGATTCTCAGATTGGACTTGGCCGGTCGGGATCTCACAGATTATTTGATGAAGATTCTAACGGAGCGTGGATACAGTTTCACCACAACAGCCGAGAGAGAAATCGTACGAGACATCAAAGAGAAGCTATGCTATGTTGCCTTAGACTTTGAGCAAGAAATGTCTACGGCTGCGTCCTCCTCGTCCCTAGAGAAAAGTTACGAGCTGCCAGATGGACAAGTCATCACTATTGGAAACGAGAGGTTCCGTTGTCCCGAAGCCATGCTCCAGCCGTCCTTCTTGGGCATGGAGTCAAACGGTATTCACGAAACCACCTACAACTCTATTATGAAATGTGATGTCGACATTCGCAAAGACCTCTATGCCAACACCGTGCTCTCGGGGGGTAGTACCATGTACCCAGGCATTGCTGATCGGATGCAGAAGGAGATAACAGCGCTGGCGCCCAGCACAATGAAGATCAAGATAATTGCCCCTCCGGAACGCAAATACTCCGTCTGGATTGGAGGGTCTATCTTGGCTTCCCTCTCCACCTTCCAGCAAATGTGGATAAGTAAACAAGAATACGACGAGTCGGGACCAAGTATTGTTCACAGGAAATGTTTTTAATAAGTCAAGTTTAAGTGTTCAGAAACAGACTTGTGAATGCATGGATAGTTTTTGTTTATTTCTGCATGCATGTAAAGTGGACATTCCCTTATATGGAGGTAAATAAGCAATTTGTTCGTAATCGTGTGAATGTACTCGTTTTAATTGTTAACTACCGGTAATTTTATTTGAAGTCATTAAATTGTAAATGACTAATGTGTTGCTATGTTAATAAATTATCGGTGTTGTAATTAAAATTCTGTTTTTATAATTCATTCATTATGTTCAATTTTAACATAAGCACTTGTGAACCATTTTAAGTCAGTGCCGAGAGTTCAAGTTGTTCCAATACAGATACGCATGCGCCACTCATTAGGTTCAATTTTAACATAAGCACTTGTGAACCATTTTAAGTCAGTGCCGAGAGTTCAAGTTGTTCCAATACAGATACGCATGCGCCACTCATTATGTTCAATTTCAACATAAGCACTTGTGAACCATTTTGAGTCCGTGCCGAGAGTTCAAGTTGTTCCAATACAGATACGCATGCGCCACAGCTTTACTTGACTTACAGAAGCAGACGGCCATCTCTTGTCTTAAACTGTTTTTGGGCTGTTTTCAAAAAGTAAAATTAATGGACAGAATTATTCATCGTTTACACGAACGCGGGAGTTTAAACGGGCGACAAATGCATGTGTGCGTATTTAGACCTATGCGCCTATAACCGTAATAATAATTATACGCTTTTCCAATGAAAGACTTGGCTCAAGGGGTTCGCATGCGTCTAACAGACAATTGCAGTTGTAGCCTACATATCTTTACTGAGTCTTTTTCGTGTTTTGTTTGTCCATTTTTAGTACGTTTCATTTGAAGCGTTAAAACACGTGGTTTAAGTAAAAAACAGGTGTAATTTACGCCTAACTTACCGAAAAGTGGTCTCAAGTCGTTTCTTTGTCAATCTTGAAATAATTTCAGGAATTAGAAAGTACTGACAGTTCGTTAGTGCTTGAGACCAGGCTTATAAGATCACGGCATCTGCCAGGTTGATCTGGAGAAATAACGGATATACTGGTTCTCACTAGACTTACCGAGCCCAGAGACCACTTTTAAGCTACGTAAAGTACAAGACCAGTTCCATAACGGTAAATGTTTTAAACCAAAGTAAATGGCGCTTTAATAGCTAGTATCAAGTAGAATACACGTCAACAATGACTGGCATTTTGTAAGGGAATATTATATATTAGTCGAGTTTTATTCAGTTTGAAAATTGCTCCTCGATTTGAAGGGACATTACGCTTTTGCAATCGAAACTCCTAATTTTGGGATTAATGTTGAATGGGGTAATTTTTGAAGTTCATAACCGTCATCAGAGCTATAAAACAATAGAATACGCTGTTTTTTTAAAATTTGATTACAAGTAGTCAATTCCCGCCGTTGTCTGGCAGACATTCGCTGAATGTCGCTGAATGTCTACCATTTCAACAGACTCACACCCTGTTATTTTTACGCGTAGAATTTACCTCAACCGCAGAGCTTTCGGCTGCTATTGCGGAGTCAGGGGATCGATTCCGCTTTAACGTTTATTTTTGTCAATCTACTTTTCCCGCTGAGAATGTCCCTTCAATCAGTTTTCCCGTTTAATTACGGATATAGGACCAGTTTCACATGGGAGCACGAGCGAAAATTCGCGCATCCACATATATAAAAAATGAATTATCAAAAAGTAAATTTTGACTCCCTAACGATTATCTGGGTTTCAGTTTGTGAGCCAAAAGAAAATGCTCCTTTAGCACAGAACACTTTCAGTAAATCACACCAAAGGAGAAATATACTGAATACTTCAAACTCGTGCTCAACTGGTCTTTATAGCAATGTAATCCAATGAAAGTGTCCCTAAAAAGCCCTCTTCATACTTCAAACATAAGTCTTGAATTGTAAAGGTGCACTACGTGAATTGGGTATTTTGTGACACATTCTGCGACTACGTCTTTTCTTCATTTCTAAAATCTGTCCATTTAAATGAACCTGTAGCCTATCAACATTGGCACAATGTTTCTGTCGGTCCTTTCTTCGGCCATCTTAACATGTTTTTCATGCGTGCACCCAGCCTAAAGTATAGGGAGCCCCGGGGGCTAGAATTTTTTGGTGTGCGGACCTTTTACTGAAAGAAATCGACGAGGACTAAAAAAAACGGGGCCACCAGGTTCAGGCCCACAAATCCCGTGGGATTCTGTGGGCTTTTGTCTCGTTTACTCGGACTTTTTGTTTCACTGAGGCGCCCAATTCGCCACATTGGGTGGCTCGTTCGAGCGCCCATGTTCTTCAAAGAAGGCTGCAACACTTGAAGATGGCTGGAGAAAGGACCTACGGAAACCTTGTGCCAATGTAAATAGGCAAGAAATTGACAGCTATTTACCAAATTTCATGAAAATCCAAAGATACAAAGGCAAACGCAAAAAAAATAAATTGCGATTAAGAACCACAAGACAATGAGTTTCAAACATACAGGACAACAAAAAATAATAAAATTGCCAATAAGGGGCACAGCGGTAATCGGATCCATACAAATATCGTCGTTGTCCATTGTCAATTTCATATAAATACACTTGACAAATTTACTTAAGATCCTGCAGAGGGTTTGGGAGACACAGCCAGACGAAAAAAAAACTGCCACAAGGAGGCGCCAAAGTAGTCTGAGGCCAAAAATAATCAGCCGTCCTCTTAACAGTAGAAACCATACTTAAAGTGGTTTGGTTGAAAGAGGAGCGGACGCCAAAAACAAACTAGAAAACAGTAAAAATGGCCAGTAGATGGCGCAAAATACGTCGCATCCATTTGAAAACAGGTACATGACATCGTTTCTGTAATAGGAAGCTATTTACCAAATTCATCAAGAACTTCAGAAAAAAGGAAAAAAATAAAATTGCGTCTAGGAGGCACAGTGTGCATGGTATACGACGTAATAACGATCCTGCAGAGAGCTTAGGAGATACAACCATGAGCGCAAAAAAGCCACTAGGTAGGAGGCATCACATTAGTCGAAGTCATCCGAAAATCAGAGTCGTTTGACATCCTCTTTAAAGTAAGAACATATATAACATGCCAATTTTCAAAATCATATTTAGAGTGGTTTGGTTGATAGTGGGGGATACATCGAAAACAGTAAAAAGGGCACTAGGTGGCGCAAAATACCTTAAATGCATCCAAAAATGGAAAGACCGTGTCATCTCACAAACAGATGCCTATCAAATTTTATGAAAATATGTTGAGGAGCTTTGAAAACAGAGGTAAAGGTATACAACTAAAATTGCCACTTGGGAGCACACAGGTAGTCGGATCTGTCCAAAAGTTTATTCATGCTGTCCCATTCACGAAAGCAAGAAAGCAACCCATATGCAAAACTTCACGAATATCAAAGGGTTTTTTTTGGAGATACAGCAGTGGACGCCAGATGGACAGGGCATAATGCACCTACATTCAAGTGTGTGGGTGCATAAAAATGTTGTTACATCACAACCAGGAAGTTTTTACCTTTGTTATTAAAACAGTATCCTTTCATCATAGGTTAACTGCTCATAAATCATACACCAAAAAGTGTCTGCGACTTTCCCACTGACCACGGATGACTGAGTATGCATCATGTCCAGAACCTATGATAATGGCTCACTTTAATGTCAGTTTTAGTAGTAAGAGTTAAGCTAGTCAAATAGCTGATTGCTTGCTGCCCTTTTGATCACAAAAAGATGCACATGTCATGTTGGTGTCCCGACAAGAGATCAATTTGAAAAAATAGCACAGCACCATAATATTTGTAAAATCTAAAATATCAGAAGTAGGTCACTATCCACTCACCTATTGTGTGTTGTGTGTTAAGTTGCGTAGCTAATTACGTTTAGGTTTTCGATTATCCCGGACAAAGACCAATCAAACTGGAAGGAACTAATGAGTGAGTCAGACATGGGCTAGAATACTAACAACATCTGCAGTGGATGATAACTAAAAATATATTTAAAAAACTCCTAAGCATTGCATTTATTGTCAATGCTATTAACTAAATGGGACTATTACATCAAAGGTTTCATTTCTCAGTATAATCTTCCAAGACACCAGCCAAATGTTCATTTAACTTCTTGAATGTCTTGTTCCGTTTCCCGCCTTTTCTCCGTTTCTGAACAGGAGCGACTTTCTTTATGCCAAAGTCTTGCATGGAAGATATACCCTGCTTATTCAAATACTCGTCTATCTTATCCTCGTCTACACCGTCAACCGCAACACTCCTCCACAGTTTTTGCAGTTCTTCATCTACCGAAAACTGATGGCTTTGGTCATTATAAAACAGGACTTTCTTTTTGGTTGACGGTGTTGTTATCTCAACTGCATGCCCATGTTTTATTAAGCCTTCCACTCTTTTTTGGGCCTCAGGTAAAGACTCTTCAATATCCTCATAAGCGATACCTGAAAGACATAAAAACAAGATTCAATCTGTATGTAATTGTGTAGTTACAAAGCAGCGTGTTGACGTCGTATGTTAGTCACATCAGATTACAGGTAAGTCTAAAAAGATCTGTCTGCACGGCAAGTCCCTGGTTCAAATCCTGGTAGAGACAGGAATCTTCTCAAACTTTAGTATAGGTCACGTCATAATTCCCCCTTTAACAAGAAATGTCGACCTCATATTACAATAGCTCCTAATTATATAAATTCTAGTCATTTAAGGTGTGTAAAGAAAATGTACGAAGGTCCTTCATGCCATTTGATTTTTTACTATTAAGACAATTCGAGTGACGAAATTCGTTGATGCTAAAGAATTTTAAACATTCATAAATAAAAAACAAAAAATTTTCAATTCATTACCTGACTATCGTATATCTGGAAAACATTTGATGGAAGGAATTATTTTTAACGTATCTGACATTATTCACGGGCTAATGAAATATTAAAATGTTAGAAAGAGAACGTGTTTTGAACAAAAGAACATCTAGCCTGTTCATAACTATGAAAATGTTAACAAGTAATTAAACTCAATTACGTAAGCATTATTAGCAAGCGTTTAACGTACCTGACTGTGTTAGTGTTTTCGATGTTAACAGGTAGTACTATTAACTATTACAGTACTTAAATTTGATTAACTATCGTCTTATTGACGTACTTGACACACAAGCACAAAGTATAAAACTTATTTAAAAGTACTGGACATAAGCATAATAGGCTTACAGCTAACACAAATGTAATTGAATTTCTAACTTGCACTAGTCTACGTCAGAGTCAGAGTCAAGATAACAGTAATCCTCGTTACGCAGTCTGAACTGCCGTCTGCTTCTGCTACAGGATGTGGGCTCTTCGATTTTACAAACAATCTGGTTCAGTTGACACTTGCTATGTTCTGGTTTTTCTGGCCACCGGAATAATCTACAATCTCTTTTGCCCATCACTTCTTCTAAAAATGAAACTTCCACAATACCTCCGTCATTTCCTACAATTTTGCCAGAATAAACGGCATCGTCGCACTCGACAAGAGCAAAACTGTCAATCACTAGGATGTCAATTGTGTCGCTTTATCTGTGTTCTTCTACTTCTACATTTGTTTCCATTATTTTCACTCTTTCTCTCTTTCCTCGCTCTGATCATTTTCTTCTCTTTCTTTTCTTGGTGATTTCAGCTTTCCATTGTGCACATGGCTCTCTGCTCAAGCATTTCTTACAGTAACAAAATACTTCCCAGTTGAAAAGCTTGGTTCCTATTAGGAACAGAGCGTGTAACTTCATTGTTCCTGAAATTGTGTTTGGTTTTCTGGACTCCATCCCCTTGCCGCTTTCCTCATACTCTGCTGCCTAATAAAATACATATTGGATGCTTTATGCGTTGCTGCTTGCCCATTGGAAAAAGTCCCTGTCGCGCCCCGAGTCTGAGGCCTGGCGTTTGGCAACCCCACCTAGGCCATCCAGGGCCCCTTACCATGGCCAGCTTCAAAGTAATTCCACCTGGCTTTTGCGTTGAAGATGTCTGTGTGATTATGGACAATCTCAATTTGTTTCTGTATTGGGAGGATGGACTGTTTGTCCAGTAGTTAATAACTTTCAGGTCAGGCAGCAAGATTTTCAGTTCTGGCATAAGCTTCTTGAGGATTGTGTGTACAGCAGTGGAGTTATGGTTTGTTACATAGGCGGATGCCCCAAAAAATAAAACAGCAAGAGCGTAGGGAAATGTTGAGTTTATTAATTAACCCCGGTAATTAACATTATACGGCGGAAAAAAGATTGAAATGTGTGCAGTTTTAGTGTTTGGGGGGAGGGGGGTCTCAGATCCAATTTCAAGTGTCATATTCGGAACACGGCTAATAGTAACGGAACTATGGCTAAGTATAGGCTCTCCTGCGCACTATGACTCCCTTTCTCCGTCGTCTGCTTCACTGTGCAATGAAGAAAATTACTTCATTTTTTAAAGAAAATGGAATCTGAGTGACAATGAAAAAAACAGAAGCTGCTGATAAGATGTGAATTTTAATCGAAGCCTTAGTGAATCCCTCAGAAACTCACAATTCTCTCTTTGTCAAACCTTAAGACGATTTCCAAAGCAATCGCGTCATTAATGCCAACACAAAATAACGGATTTGGTCTTTTGGGCAATTGAAGACTATTTTAAATACAACAAATTTGTTAGGAACTGATTGCACAAAATATAAAAAGTGTAATAAACATTTCAAAAAGAAGTAGGTTTCGCGCGCAAACGCTGTGGACCATAAACAAGTAGGTCTCTTAGTATCAAATTACCAGCGAAATTCGTGGTGGTATAGTGGTAAAGCATGCGTGCTCTAAACGCCAGGTCGTGAGTTCGAGTCTGTGGTAATTGCAGTTTTTCAAGATTGACACGTTCTCCGTGTTTTTTATTTCTTTGCCTTTTTTTCTTGGATAATACTTCAGGAGTCAAGGAAAATGCTCGATTTTTAGACAAAAAACAGAAAAATTTTCCTGGGCGGGAGGGAAGCAAACCCCCCTCCTGACCTCCCCCCATTCGGTGCTATGCGCATCTACATTACAATCAGGCTTTGTGCAAATGTTTACAGACAAAATGTTGGCCCCCCATGTAATATCCTAGATCCGCCACTGTGTTACCTCAGAAACAAAAATGGAAGTTCTTGTGTTACAGTACTTCCTTTCTATAGTATACGATGACAGGGTGGACAGTAACTGCTGTACAGTTCCAGTAAGTGCTTTGTATTTCATCCGCATTGCTACATGTGAAGTTTTCTGCAAAATCCATGTGCACAAGCATTTCATTTTGTGGCAGATCAGCCTTTAGTTCTCAGATAGCCTAGTATTGAGTTTTAACTCTGGATACATGTTGCAAAAATTCTTTGTACTGATGTTGCATATGGGTTTTAAATTCGTCTTGTGCCAGGCTTGTCTTCGCTATGTTCATTTTCTTTTTTCCGTCTACTTCTACTCGTTTCCATTCTTCAAATTCCACATTGTCCTGCAAAGTGCCGTCTATCATTTCTCTCATTTTGTCTTCAATTACATTCTTGCTCACTGTTTCAGCGTTTGGCGAAATTTCAATCCCAAGAGACCACAGATATTTTAGCTTCATAGCGAAATTCTAATGTTTGCTACAGACAACTATTTCTAGTTATCAGTTTAGTGAGTAGAATGTATTTGGGACGAAGGCGGCAAAAGACAGCATCGGAAATTTTTATGTCTGGATTTTCTGATGTTAACTTTCCGTGTACGTAAGTTTGTCAAGTAATCACTTAGTACACGAGTTTGGTGTTTTTCACTCATGGTTCCAATTTCTGTTTTCTTGCAGTCATTCTTCCCAGGTATATTCACGCTGTTGTCATCTCTTTCCATGAAGTTGACTACACGTTTCTTGATCACTTCTCGACTTTCAGCAAATTTTCTCTTTCTGGACACAGCAATGGTTCTTTTTGTTCTAGCGCTTTTCAATACACTGCAGGCTAAGCCCGTTTCTTTGCTCATCATTTCAATAGATCTGTGTTTTCTTATAAAGCTCCCCCTGATGACATTTGCGATCACTCGCCCTTTCTTTTGCGTTGTTTTTCGCTTTTGACAATTTGATCTCAGCAATCATAGCGTTTGTCATAACTAGCTTTTTCTTAATGCTGTTAAAAAACTTTTCTGGGTGTAAGGCTTGTAAGCCCGAGTTTGCATATATCTGCATTTGACTTTGATTTTGGTGTGCCTTTTGTCTGTTCATTTGATATTGTACTTTGTTTGGCTGACTACTGGTTTGCTTTTGCAATTCTTTCATTTCGCTTTCAAAGCTTTTTGTTCTCTCTGGTGAGTTTGATTAATTTTTGTTCCAGAGTACTTATTCTGGCAGCTGTTCGTAGTGCTTTAGACCTTTTCTGTGATCTTTTTCTTAGTTCGAAGTTTAATTTAACTATCATTGATTGGCACCCAGACACAGTTGTTGAACTTTCAAATGATGCTCCCTCACCACTGTTATCATTATTTTCTTGTTCATTTTATTTCGATTGTTGTGTACGTTTCTTAATGTTTTCCCAACTTTGTCTTTTAAAAGTTCTGTTTTCTCTCTTAATTCACACTGTTTTGCCTCAATTAGAGCAGTAATAGGAAGTTTGTACTGTTTGGTTCATTGCCTTTCCTTTTTTAGAAAATCTTTGTCATTCAATTTTTTCTCTATACTCTTTTTGGTACTGGGCCCTCATTTTGCCCATCTGTGAGTATGTCAGGTACGTTAACAAACGAGTCATGTACGTTAGTTGGTGTTTACATATGTGTCACGTATTTATTTTTTATCAATTGGTGAAAATATTTGTGTTGAAATAGCTAACAATTTGTCTTCATATTGGAATAATTTTGTAAACTTAAATGCTATTCTTACCTCGATTATGTTTGATTTATTTTTAGCGTGAGACGTTTAAAAGAAGACAACGCTTCCCGCGCAGTAATCAGGAATAGTAACATGCTTCCTACACGTGTAAACAATAGTGTGTATGCCTTTGCGCCTATTTTCAGCACAATGAAATGAGCGTAGGCGACTATAATGCATGTGACGCTTTGAATTCAATTGTTGTTCACGTCCTTGACTTTAATGTACTTGACGGTCACTTTTTATTTTTATATTTCTCAATCAACTGTTGTATGGTAAACATTTAGTTTACTGGCCGTGGCCAAAATGATACTCCTACATTTTCCTGAAGATTTTTGTGCTTTGACCACGAATTTCTTGCGAACTCAGTGAAGCAGGACACTGTAAATGGTATTGAGAGAAGGAACAATTCCTCATGGTTTGTTGAACATCTGTTTTCTGTAAATTTATTGAGCTTTGTGTTTGCTATGGACGGCTGAAGTGAAGCACCCATGGAATTTCTAGTTCAGAGTGTCATACCTTGTAGTATTATATAGTGTATTGTGGACGATCAGAAGCTGAGGATGCCTGTACACCGGAAGCACTTTCACAACAGTATATTGCATACATACCTCCCAAGCCTTGTTGATCAAATTTATCGAGAAGGCGCAATAAAGCCTTTCTACTTCGAATGTTGAACTTTGGCTTATAAGCAAACTTGTCACCATCAATAACTTCAATTTTCGGATTGTTCTGCAATGCCTCTGTCTTCAGCCAATGCCTTATTTTTCCAGAAACGTCCAACTGCTTGCTTTCATCGAGGATTTCTTCCATAGTTAGTTCATGGCAAAATCCTTGTTGGTGGCGTGTTTTCATGAAATTAACAATTTTTCTTAAAACACCAAATTTGTACTGGGAGCTTCCTTGATGTGTCTTGTAGTCGAACGAAACCAGCTTGTCTTGAGCTGGTTTTGGTTTATGAAAAGCCGACTTCGATTTCTTTTTATACAAAGAATCCTCTGTTTTTAGCTTTTTAGGCTTGGCTTCGACAGTTGGTTGAGCTAACGCTCTTTTTTTGAAAAGCTCTCTTTCTTTTAAAAGCGCTGGGTCCATTTTGAGTCGTAGCAAGTCGATAAATCGTCGATATATGAAAAGTGAGCGATCCCTTTCTCGACTTATTTCACTGATAGGACGCAGACATATTTTTTCCAAAACGAGACAAGTTTTACGGAAGTTGTCGAGCCTTGGTCGGAGGAAGCCGCTTGATAAAACATGACCCACATCCGGGTGACCTCATACTTTCAAAATGGAGTTGAGTTGTTGCTAGTTGTCTGGGAATGCATACAAGAAAGATGAATTTTGTCATGTCACCGTCATAGAGATAGCATTTGATTCACTTTTTGAGTCTGGAACTATTATTTAGATTCATCTTGTTCACGATTCATAAAATTTTTGGTTACAGAGAAAAATATCCACCCTTGTCAAGTTGACGTTGACAAGACTTTGCCACATAGTTTTCATTGGCAACCGGCGATTAAGCAAGAGTTCCTTGACTAGCGGTAGGTAAATATCAATGTTTTGCTGTATGAGTGAGCAGTGTTAAGTAGGTTGGGATACTTAATTGTACTTTTTGTCTGTGTTAATTAAAACCTTTGAGGGTCGCTTCAGGGTAAGACTGTTATTTTCAATGACAAGTTGTTATCAATTTATTATTTATGATTAGCTTCAAATGCCTGTCAGTGTCAGTGTCACTTGGTATTAGTTGGGTGGTGGGAAGTGATGCTGTCAGAGATTGACTGTGGGTTTGTTTAAAACGAAGCTATGCTTTGAGACAGTGCATAGATGGAGAGAGAGTGATTAAATCTAGTAATTGATTTAATATATGATAACCACTAATTAGACAAGTGAGACCCGCTGTTAATTAAGTAATCAACTACAAAGAGTAACTACCCTACCGCCCTGAATGTCGATCTTCTTAATTTCAGCCCATATTATAATCTACTTATTTAGCAATTGGCTAATAAAAACCACATGATCTTATCAAATCATATCATCAATATCACAATTTGCTCTCAGAAATTTCTACAATCTATAGAGTGATTTGACCCAGAACCAAAGTAGTAAACACCATATAAAAATAGATTTTGACGTTAAAATACATGTCAGCAAGTTTGACCCCATGGCCCATGATTTAAAAGTACATATGCACAAATTTTGGGCAACTTAAAATGGATCTATTCTTACTAATTACTTAATCAATATCTATTCTGACATGCAAATTGGTACTTGATGAGAAAAGAAGTCACAAGCGTCAGCATCTGCTGTCACATATAAAATTCTGACACTAAGACATAAATCTGTAATACAACTCAATACAAACTAGCCAGCCTACTAGCTGTATGAAGACTGTCGTCAAAATACAGCTAGGTACCACTGTGTGTATTTCGGAAATTGCACACAGCCAGGGTAGTTGTGAAACTTGTATCAACATGTATAGCTAAAGACCGGACGTGGTGCATGCAAAATCTGGGAATCAACCGACACCTTGCCCGTTACAGCCGTTTAAGTGAAAAACAATGCAATAAACATCATTTTCTTGCGTAACTCTCCGCCTTTTCTAACAATGAAAAGTATGTCGTTGCTTTGAAAACGATACGGTCGTGTCACGCGCACGCGCCATTTCCTAAATTTTTGCGACATCTCTCGGGAGATGATGATGGCTTGGCAGCAGCAAAATTTCTTCTGAAATTCGGTTTTCGGTATCAAAATTCTGAAAACTTATAATGAAGTGAAACCAGTTCCGATAATTTGTTGTGACATGTACGCAACCTCGTGAAAGAAGAACAGTTGATTTAAGAATCGGAGAAAAAAGGAACTGACCAATAGGTGACGCAATATTTCATGGCGCTGAAAGCCGTCACTAAAGATTGCTTCACAACTTTAGCAGCAGAATAACGGTAGAACGCCATTTTTTTCCAAAGCATTTAAATAATTTAGTTTACTCAAGGAAGACTGTAGTTTTTAATGACACTAATTTCGTGTCAGATTTTATCTTACCACTTTTTTACCCACATCGGTGCAAATCTGTATATTTATGAACAGCTTTGTACCAAGGCTAAATACAAACATGGAGTCGTCAGCAACCTGCGATATGTCAATAGTGGGGTAAAAGTTGGCAATACTTCCTTTTGGTGGTTTCAGACACTGATTTTGAGAACGAGACAAACTTCTGATATTTAATTAATTAATCTGGTTCTGATAATTAATTAATGAATCTGGTTCTGATAATTAATTAATGAATCTGGTTCTGATAATCAGGAACCACTAAAGTGATGAATGTGCTGAAATTTAAATAACATTTGAATAAAATGAATCTGGCTTTTGCATTGGTATAGTCTTTGTCTTGAACATGGGTGCCAAATTTCTATTAACAAGGGCATGTATGCCAAGCTTGTGGGACACAAGCTTAACTGAATCAAAGCAATATTGATGTCATTTTTCAGAGTAGCCAGTCATGGCTGTTTACTTCGACTTCAAGGTCCAAGCTGTCCAGCCAGGCACTAACTCTGACGTCCAGTGGCATAGTACTCATGCTCTCTTGGCTGTAGCATCCTACAGTGAGACTACTGGTGGCTCTGTCAATTTGTATCTTGATGAGGTACTTTATATGTGTTCACTTGGTCAATCTTGTCTGGAAATAAGAAACCTTCAAATGAAGATGCTGGTAGTAACCCTGTTTTGTATAATGAGAAAAAAAGCAAACAAACGGGCATTTTGGAAATTGTTGATATTAGCACTTATCTTTTACATGGTTAAGACAAAATGAAGCAGAGGGACCTGGCCAATCTTTACAAAAATAAAATCTTATTTGTGAAATCCTGACTTTGTAATAGGTCAGATAGGTGGGTCCCTGATTTAAAACTGATTGGAGAACCAGTTAGTCCCACAGAATAACGGGGTTTATTCACTGGGAATAACTGGTTCTTAAATCAAGGACCCAACAACCATATATCTGACTAGTAACATGCAAGGACATGAATTAGATTCAAGGACAAAATCATAGTGATCTTGTGTTACACTTGGATTGTATCAGTGTTTATATTTTGTCTGTCTTGGTCTTGTTTGTATGTTGTACATTAATATTAATCTTTTTGAGTTACCTGTTATGACACTTGGTACGCTTTGCTCTACCTATGATTGAAAAATAGCACTTTTGCCTACTTTACTCAATTGGCCTAAATATTTAATCTAGTCTAACCCTTTTTACCACAAATCATATTCTGAAATTTCCTTGGCAAAAGTTTCTTTAATCAGCAAAATTGTGGGTTTTCAACTTTTCGGATTTATCTATGTTTGACATCAAATTTCAGTTCAATCCATGGTTGCCTCTCTCACTTTTGGGTTACTTCAACACACATTTAATCAATCTGAAACTCTTTGTGAATGTAATTCATTTCAACAAAACCCTGTTTATAATTATCCAACTGTAGGGAGAACACATCCCAGATGCCGTCCTGCAGAGGTCTGTGACCCCTAGCGCCATCTCATGGCACCCGCAAAAGAAAGTACTGGCAACAGGATGGGAGAATGGAGAGCTACTAGTATGGAATGAACAAGATCACGAGCTGCATGAGGCTCCCAAGTTGCATACGGCGGCCATTACTATCCTACACTGGAGCTCTAGGGGTACGAGACTGGTCAGTGGTGATGAGGTAAGACTACTGTGGTTTCTACAATTTTGATATCCACTTGAATTTAGAACCTTGGCCTTGAATGACTTGTTCTTGAATTAAATTCTTACCTTGAAGAGCCCTTGAATTTCAAGTTTGAAAAATATTTGATGTCAGCCGTTTTTCTTTATCTATATTTCATTCTTTAAATGTGTAACATCAAGTTTTCCAATGTGATTCCTTCATTTTAACCATTTTCCCAGTTGTGAAAGGGGATTGGAGTTGTACTAAAGCAGTTTTCAATTTACATTGAGTATGCTTTGAACTATGTCGGGTTTTGTAATGAATTTCTTTGTAGTTGTAGATACTTTAAGTTTTCTTAAATTTTATTGATGCAGACTGGTGTCATGCTTTCATAATTCTTCATCGGTTTAGCACACAATAGTTGTGATAAATGG
This sequence comes from Phoronis australis, assembly GCA_002633005.1. Lineage (NCBI taxonomy): Eukaryota > Metazoa > Phoronida > Phoronidae > Phoronis > Phoronis australis. The sequence goes on from NMRA01000048.1 coordinate 935,980, forward strand.
GATTTTATTTTTTGAGAATTTTACCCTGTTTGTAGCATGTTATATGCTCTTAAGCAGGGAAATCAGCCTTCAAAAGTAGGATAATACCAATGTTGACTAATATTTCCGTGCAAAATAACTTCGCCATTACCTTAATTGCCACTATTTTTGTTTAGATTTACTATGTTAATAATTTTTGTTTTTTAGAATGGTCTTCTCATTGTGTGGAAGGCTGACCCCAGGGGCAGGGTCCAGCCAACCCCATTGTGCCAACACAGCTTGCAGAATGCCCTCACTCAAGTTGTTTTCAAACCAGCCCCAGCTGTCGACCCCGCCTAGTAAGTCAAAGAATTACATTAGCAGACTGGTACTTGATCATTAAATTTCATTGAGATTATTGATTTTAAGTATGAAATTATGATGCTTCATTGGTGGTATTATATTCTCTTCAATATTGAAATTGCCCTGTTAAATGTAAGAGTTGTGAAGCTCATTTTCAAAGAAGAAACTCAATTGAATACATATGTACAATCTCACACAATTTCATTCATGAGTTGATTCCAAAATGTAGAGGAAATTACTTGCCTTAGTGGTTTTGTCATGGAGTTAACTGTCAGGCCACACTGTCAGGCCACACTGACCTTGGAGATGTGGGTATAAATTTTGATACAATCTCCCAGTCATGATGGAGAACAACTTAGCTGATGCGAAACTAGTCCTGTCAGACACATGCTTCTTTTCTGTTTTTGTTTGTGAAATTAAAAAGTAATGCATTGCTAATTGCCTTTGCAAATGTATCAAAGGCAGAATTTGTGGTTCAATGAACATCTAGAAAGTGGTTTGAGAGTCATAGAAATTTATTTTGTTTCCATGGTGGATACAGTAGATACACAATGTGTTTTCATGGTGGATACAGTAGATACACAATGTGTTTTCATGGTGGATACAGTAGATACATACTGTGTTTTCATGGTGGATACAGTAGATACATACTGTGTTTTCATAGTGGATACAGTAGATACACAATGTGTTTTCATGGTGGATACGGTAGATACACAATGTGTTTTCATGGTGGATACAGTAGATACATACTGTGTTTTCATGGTGGATACAGTAGATACATACTGTGTTTTCAT
>NMRA01000048.1:937588-964190 GCA_002633005.1 Phoronis australis
TAACATTCACCATATCAGTACTCTCCGTAACATTCACCATATCAGTACTCTCCGTAACATTCACCATATCAGTACTCTCCGTAACATTCACCATATCAGTACTCTCCGTAACATTCACCATATCAGTACTCTCCGTAACATTCACCATATCAGTACTCTCCGTAACATTCACCATATCAGTACTCTCCGTAACATTCACCATATCAGTACTCTCCGTAACATTCACCATATCAGTACTCTCCGTAACATTCACCATATCAGTACTCTCCGTAACATTCACCATATCAGTACTCTCCGTAACATTCACCATATCAGTACTCTCCGTAACATTCACCATATCAGTACTCTCCGTAACATTCACCATATCAGTACTCTCCGTAACATTCACCATATCAGTACTCTCCGTAACATTCACCATATCAGTACTCTCCGTAACATTCACCATATCAGTACTCTCCGTAACAGAAAATTCAAACTTGACGGGAATTACGAAATTCATGAACATGTTTCGAAAGTCTGTGTACATGGCTGTGAGGGATGTGTATACAGCCCTGGAATTTAAAATGTCCTGTTTTGGTGAAGGAATAACTAACGTCCTGGGAGTGGCATTGTGTTTGGAACTCGACACAGGTGAGCCAACATTGCAACAAAATCCGTACTCATTACTGTGGTGAGTCAAATAGGGTTGTGAAGATCACTGCGTTATTCAACTTGTCTCAACTTATTCCTTGAGTTAGAATTGACTTCTGGGCTTGGGAATAGCTGGCACACTATTTTGTTGCTTGAGGATTGGTGTATAAATTACTTGCTTGGTGATAGTCACTCATCTGGCCTGCTCTCAAACAAAAGCGAAGTGCCAGTTCTTCACATGCCCGGAACTACATGTAAATCTTAATAAGGACTAAGTTGAGATTAGTTTCATTAGCGACTAAAAACCATATTTGGTTCCTTTGCCATGTTTTTTTTTTGAAAATTGAGTTGTTTGTGCAGTATTTTTTTTAATTGCCTCCTTTTTCAAAAGAAGAAAATCCACCAGAGACAAGTGATAATGTTTTTTTCTCATCACTTGGCAAATGGTGACACTTCAAACCTTGCTTACCCTTGTTTACATGCCTTTGTGAAGACATTTTTATTGTCCATTTATTGCAGGTCTCAAAATGAGTTGGGTAAAGAGCTGAACTTTTCTTTTTAGACCCAATTATAAGTTAAGTGGCCAAAGTCAAGATTTTTGACAGAAGATAAGCTTATAGCATGTCTTGTCTGCAATATACAGCTTCTTTTGGCTGGTGCTGTTATTATTAAGTTGAGATGGTTTTCTGGTCATCAACAAAAATAACTAATATTTTCTCTGCTGGATCTTTCTGACCTGTGACAAATTAAAGTTCCAACATAAGGCAGTGTGGGATTGTTGTAACATCAGTGGTTTGAGAATCCTGATGATCAAACTTTAGCTCTAACACTCCTGGGTGAATTTCGACAAGATTGTCTGTAAGAACCTAGTGATGATCCAAGACACTACGGTATCCTAGTACATGATCCTAGATGTTACAATGTTTAAGTCCATTAAATGAAAAACATTGGAAAATGTCATTTACATCACTCAAAACATTACAGACATGCATTAATCATGACACATAATTACGCACACTCCAAAGTTTTTGTGCAGAGATTAAAAAATATAACTGCTTAAGGATATATACCACTTCCATTCATGTTAAATGGACATAGTTGTTTTTAGGGTTGAAAATCCATTTTGGGAAATATTGTTGGGTAAGACAGACTTCTTGAGGTTACTAGTTTTGACCTGGGCTGTAAAACAGCAAAATCTCTTTTGTCTTTTGATTCAACTAGAAATCGCCTATTTCCATTGTGGGCTTCCAGCAATTTTGTAGCATTATTTGAAATTGACGCCAGTGACATTAATGCTTAAAATACTTGGCTACCTCCCAGGTTGGCTTCAAGCTTCACTAGTTAAGCATCAAAATGTGCCCACTGAAGTCATGTCGTCGAATCCATGTTGCGGTTAATGTCAAACACACATTCACGTGTGATGCACCGCATATGACTAACTACCTGCACTCTTTTTTTTCAAACACACATTGTTGCCGATGTTGTTTTAACATTTTCAAAATTAAGGACTTGGATGTGAGCTGGGTATTGCTGAACCTGGGAATTCGAAATTAAAAACATGATGGGCGGTCATCCAGATATGCGTGCTAACCTGAATGAATGTGGGAATACATTCAAATTTGTGTCATCACCGTTTGGGGATATTGAGATGTCATGACACAGGTCTTCTCCTGTAACAGTGTAGCTAAACATGATATTGGATATGTGTGCATCTCTTTCAGGTGACGTTCATTATATTAATGAGAACGGCAAGAGCGTGCATTGCTACCAGGCGGATGGTCCAGTGCATAAGTTGTTGTACTATGCTGAGAAAGACATCCTTGTGTGTATCACGGATACACTTATGCTGAGTCAGCACAGTGTTAGTGGAGACGGCGACGTACGAGAGCAGATGAAGGTGAGATATAGTGGGAGCTAGGGTGACCAGTACTGTAGAGCACTTACAGGTAGTCTCTGACTTGTGATGCATTGAGTACCATTACTCGTATTTATGATGACTTGAAGTGGTTAAACTAGTATGTTGCGTTTGTTGTGATGTTTTTCACAAACATGTTGTGATTTTAGGTGAAGCTGAGTGGAAAGGCAGATGATGCTGACATCATCTGGGCAGGAGCTGGCCTTCTGGCCACAGCTACCGGGGAAACTGTTGTCAGGTACCTTTTGTTGCTAAGCTACATTAAAATTAGCTATTTGTTGTTCATCATCTGGTGTTATTATTATGAAGTGTATTAATGTATTATTTTATCAGTGTTCGCTATTACTTAGCCATGGCGTTTTATTTGCACCTACGTTCAGATATTGTAGCTTGCCAAAACATTAATGATCTCCAGTAAAATTTTGTCTTAGTCTTCTTTTCAAGTATGTTTTGTCCTTGTATTTTTTTGTCAAAATGTTAAAGATTTCTCCTTTAATAAAAGTGCACACAATGCGGATTTTTTTTCAGACAGCTTGGAGACTACGGGTTTTGCCATAAAAACAAACGGGCACTAGTCAACTAGTCACTTACAGGGACCGCGGAGTTTGAGAATAAGTTTTATGTCTGTTTTTTAGTGAAATAACAGGCATCACCCTATAGGTGATTAAAGGGTTAATCTTGTTCTGTATGCTTTTCAGGATGTGGGATCTTGAGAATGAAGATAACTACATACTTAACCTTGATGGGCAGCCTGGCTACACCAATGAGTCCATCATATCTGTGGCTTACAGTGATGAGAAAGGTAATTATCGCCTGATTCGCCAGTTGCCAATTCCTAGGCTGTATACCAAGTTTGAAAGGGTGGATACATTCAAATTTGACATGAGCAAGGCTTTGTTGTTGTTTTTTTTAATAAAATTGTTGCTCTTGAATGTGACCGGAGCAGTGTTTTGATCTGGATTAGATGTACGAACTACATAAGACAAGTAAAATAATCAGACAAAATACTATTTTCCTGTCATAACAGCTAATTCTGCTTATTCCGTAAAAATTGTTGGTAACTAGTATTATGGCAGCAAAATTCTAATTACAGAATGTTTTAGCCTCCTTATCAACATTCTTGTTAATTCCCCTGCATTCTCGGTCAGAAGGGGAGACTACCCTATTGATGAATTCACCTTTCACTCACCCGTAATGACAGGGAATTCTGGGTGAATATGTCTGACTCCTTTTGCCATGTATTGTACCTTTTGATTGTCTACTGTTTGTCTAGTCATGTAAACATTCTTTGTATGACTAATTATGTAACAATAACATTGTCTTGAAGGTCCCACTGAGTAACTGGCAGAAAACATAAATGTGAACAAATCAACACTTCACAAATTCTATGTCAGTGTAATTGCCGATCTAAGCTCCAGTAATCATATGTGACCTTTTTATTAAAAGCGACCAGTTTCTTACTCATTCTCGGAACAATTTCGTTAGCAAAACTAACTTCAAAGTTAATGACTTTATCCCAGGTATCTTAGCTGCTGGTACCACTGATGGTAAAATTGCCATGTGGCGCTACGTACCGACCAATTCCAACTCGCCCAATGCAGCTGAAGAGTCGTGGAAACTACAGCCTCCCTGTATAGTCGACGCAATTGTGAAACAGCTGAGTGTAAGTTTCAGTCTTGGCTATTCTATGCTGAGATTGCTTTTGAATTATATCACTTATAATTAGTTTTAAAGAATGTAGTACAGGTACTCTGATACACATTGTATTGCACCAGAAACTATTTTTCATTCATTAATAAATACATAATACTTAGAGTTTAGCAGCGGAGTCCAATGGGATTAGAACCTACGGCTTTTGGTGAAGAGGAAGCAAACGCCCAACCAATAGACATCACTGCCTACTCCTTGAGTAGGTCGGTAGTTTGAAATGCTAGATCATAAGTAGCCTGTTAGTTAGAGAAGCTGGACTGGGTTCCATAGATATAAGAATTTTGTGAGTAAGTTTAGTGTGACCATGTCTTTTGCCTTTTCTGCCTGGAGAAAATTTTCAAAAGTCTTGTTTGATCTTACGCTTTTGCAAGTTTCTCAGGTCCAGGGAATGCTGGTCAGGAGATAAATATGGTAGGGATGATGTGCTGCGATTCTGTGGAATTCTGCAAGCGTGTTGTGTGTTAGGCTATGTATTGTCTGAAAAAATGGAACACATAGTTAGCAATGTTTGAACTTAACGAATTTGAATCTGAAACAGCCTTCTCGACCTTACTCTGTAGCTACAAAATGTCTTCTTGTTATTCTGAGGTGCATTCTTTCCCTCATTTGGACTACCCATGATTGATAAAGTTATTATATCAAAGCTAGATCAGTTATAGTTAGTATTGTCATTTTTTTCAGTGGGGTTCAACAAAAAACCTGCTGTCCATCAATGGCCTTACTGACGTGTTCATCCTGAGTGAGCAAGTTATGAGCTCTCACTATAGTAATCAGGTAATAAATAAAGCTGGTATTAACAATTTGACTGACCAACCGAGTTCAGTATCTTGGTAAGATAATTGGAACCTGTCGTGAAAATAGTTGACAAACCAGTTCCTGTTTTCCGATATTGTTAATGTTATCTGTAGTAATTGAATATGTTGTTTTCATGAGCCATGACAGAGATTTAATTTCTATCACATCGCATGCTGTCGTTAGACCATACAATACATCTAACCTTATGGGTCACGTGATACTCTAACTTGCTACAATGATTGCTATTCTCCTGATGTCATGACATCATTCTTCTAATTTATTATAGTTATGGTAAAATGGTAAAATCTTGCTAATTTAGAACACTGTATGGCGGCCACATGAAATTTGATTTGTTTTTTTTCATAAAAGATTTTTAGCAATAAAGTAATGCTTTTACACGTTTAAGGTCTGTGTCTTAACTACTGGAAAATGTGTCGACATTCACACCAATCTTGGAAGCCTTTAAGAATGAAAAAGGACGTCATTATTTTTGTCCGATATTGGTGGGATTTTACCGTACTGCTAGCGATGGTTTTAGTTCTTGATGATATCCCAAGAAAAAACTGCTTACTCAGCTTTCTGATGTTCAGTTGCACATGATGAGGCATTTTTTAATGTCATGACAACTGTTTCATTATTGGCATTTTGTATCACATTTATGTCGCTAGTTATCTGCTATGTTTCCATTCATTTGTTGTCTCAGTGTGCAGTTTCCACCAGACCACAAGACATTCTTTACTCTTCTACCCGCTTTTCATTAGTTATTCATTTTCCAGACTTCAGTAGTGCAGACTGCCCCATGTCAGCTGGTGATTGATTTGTTTGACAACTCGTCCACTCTTGATCTCAAAACAGACATCCAAGTCAAAGGAGTGTTCACATGCAAGGTGAGTTGAGTGGCTATGTTGTATAGCATGTCTTTATACGGCTATTATCATTGTTCAGTCTAAAAACATCATAGGGCAACTCTCACAGGATCTATCATGGTGTAGTGAACATCTCGAATGGCTGATCATGCCTATATAGATAATGACAATATTTTCTAGGCAAATATAAAGCGTTTCTGGCATTCAGGTTAGCATTTAGATTTTAGTATGTCTCTTTTAAAGAGTTAGGTCTTTGCTTGTGGGTGATACAATAATCTTTTTATTGCAGGATAACATTGCTGTGTGGAATGGAAAGAGGGTTGTTGTTTATGACATTGCCAAAAACGACAAATATATAAAGGCAGCAGGTAAAACAAAGCAGTGCTGTGAATTATTGAGGGAGTCAGTCAAATGTTGAATTTTAAAACCATGTACAACATCCTGGGTGAGGTAAACTTAAAGGTGCAACTCAAAAGTTGGTAACAGTCTGATGTATCATGCTCATGTTTTGAGAACCAGTTTTCTCCACTGAATAATGGGTATCAAACTGGTTCTCAAAGTGTGGCTACATTATATTCAACTCTTGTCCAAAAATTGACAGCCAGTGAACTGCAGTCAACCCATCGTATTAACATGTAAAATTATGAACATATCATGATTGCAGTTTTCAAAAATGGTGCTAATGCTTTGCCACTAATAACACTACAGTCTATTTTTAACTACTTTTCTTTGGAGCTTTTAATTTCCCAAAAACTTGTTGACTATTGCTTGCTTTTCCATTTTCCAGGCACTTTCAATTCTGAAACAAATAAAGCCTGTATCCATGAACAAAATGTGTACACAATTGAAAACAAGAAAGTCCAAGTTAGAAACTTCCAGGTAAGCTGATCATTTTTAGATGTTTCTTTGAAAAATCTATAAGTTTTCTCACAAGGGTTTACATTACTGCTTTGAGGGATGTCTGTCTAAATTGCTCTGAATTGTGTCCAATTTAAGGCCCAGAGTACGATGTCTTCATTCGTGTGTACATAGGTCTATCTGTGTGTTGCATTGGATTAAAACGGCTTTTCACTCTGTTTACCTGCCTAAAATGAAAATTTAATTATTCTCATAAAATAGGTCTTGTACATTGATAGGATTCTATTTTTGTTACCAAAAAGAACGTCAAAACCATTTGACAGAAAATCTAGAAAACACTGCACAATTTATTGGGATTGGCCGACTCTGAAATTGCAAATTCAAAAATGGTGCCATTGACTTGAGTAATATAATCCTGTCATGGTTACAAGACCGATTTTTGAGAGTTAAATGCCTAGATTTATGTTTTTCAACAAACTAAACAGAAATAGAAATTGTAATAGAAATTAATAGAAATTGTTTTCCTGCTATCAGAATCATGCTTTGTTAAAAATCTCGAATCTTTATTGCTGTTTTGCTCAAGCTGGTAACATGCTGTTCATTGCCTGGGAATCTTGCTGCACAATTTTTACTGCTGTCAGTTATGCGTTGATTCACTCTCTGATTTTCTCATAGGGCACTGTCAAACAGTTACTGAGTTTTGTTGAGGCGGAGGGTGAGCCAGTCTGTATGGATGTCTGTGGTGATTACTTAACATTGGGGACTAGTACAGGTGTGGTTAAGGTGTTTGATCTTTCGCGCAGGTAAACAGCATCTAATGCATGCACATATTCTCAGTCGCGGGTTCTAAATAAAGGCTGGACAGGTTTAATTCCTGTAATAAGAGTCTCTTTGGTCAAAAACTTGTTATTGCCTGAGAACATTTTATTCATATGTTTAGTGACCATACTGGTCAGGCATATTTGTTGATTCTGGTCTTGAGCAATGATGAACTGCCGGAGGTCTTGTGAAATTCATAATATTCTGATCTGAGTGAGGAAGTGGATAAGACCAATTTTATAAAGGTTAGAGGTCAACATTAAATGTTGCTGCTTTGATGGATGGTGACTGTAGCAGATGAAGTTTTGCATTGTGACCTGGTAAATAAATGTTATTAGATTGTTCCTTATGTTCCATGTGCGGCCATGTGCCAATACTACAAAAATTTGATCAATTTTAGATTGTAAAACGCCTTTGCGGAATTTTACTATTTGATGACCACTCATGATGAAGTGAGCAAGTAAAGGGCTTTTAGCACTGTGTATTTAATTTTTGAAAATCTGTTAGATTGGTCCATTGCTTTGGCTTCAGTTTTTTTAATAAGCACATGAGAAGTGTGAAATTCAAAACAGCGGATGTAGTAATTTTTATAGACCCAGTCAGTCACAATAGTGGCTGCAAAATTATTCTTTTTGTTTGTGGGCGATGCCATCAAATCCTTTCAGTATTTTGCACCTTTGTGTTAGGTGCACATGAAACCCTCATCTCACTGCCATTAAAGTGGAACTTGCATGCTAATTCCTTATAACTGTAATTGCTTGGCCAAATTAGTAAGAAACACAAAATATAAGACGATGTGAATATGAAGTAGGTTGAAAATTGCCAAATGTTTTTAAGAATGAGTTTTGTGGCAAAAATGACCCTCCATAAGTCACTGAACCGTGTCTAGTAAGTATGGTGAGATGAAGGTGCGACTAACACTGCATGATGAGGGCTATGTGAGCTTGCGTACGTCATCAGTGCAAAGGTCACCTATTTGCAGAATTTTTCATTTTTACATTTACAAGTTGCCAGTGAATACAATTGCTCTTTGCTTAGCGTAGTTTATGTTCCTGCTATATATTAGCATAGTTAGGACCATGCAAATACATCTACCTTTAAAGGAGATCTATGACAAAACAATTTCTCATCAGACTCCTGTATTGACAGAGGACCAAAACCCAACAAACTAAAATGCTGTTAACCTAGGACATGTGTGACACAAATTCAAATGATCTTTTGTAGATTATTAAACCTGGGTGACATAACGTAATATTGGATTCTGGCTTTTTGCTGCATATACCTCACGGTGTTCAACTGTTTTAGAATGATGAATATCTGTGTCTTAATGTCTATTGTAGAGAAGCCAAACAGCACAGCAATCCCAAGGCGTTGGCTGATGTCATTCAACAGTTTGGTGAGATCGTCTTGGCCAAGACCAATTGTAATGGGACCAGAGTAGCCATAGTGGTCAGGCGGGTGAGTAAAGATTGCTGAAATATTAGGATACTTTTTTAAAAGAGTATTGTTGGTTCATGAGGTGTCTCATTCAGAAATACCACTTGCATCAGATTGTTAGGACCTAGTTGAATTGCAGCAGCCAAAGACTGTGATCTGAATTTAGTTTACTTGGAAGATATTAATGTGAGATGTTTATTGTACTGCTCAGTTGCCCAGATGTAATGCTTATATCTGAGCAATGATATCAAATAATAATTTAGTCATTCCCATGAAATATATAAAGAATATATTGCTCAACTCTGTCTTTAGCTGGCTCGTTGAAGTTATGCAGATGCATTTATTTCCTTTTGCTGTTCTTAGTTGTCTGGTTGAGTTGCCCTCAAACTGCTGTCCTTTGAATCTGACCTTGAACTATGACATTTAACCCCATTTTTACAGTCAACAGGGGAAGTTGATCCCAAGCTATACTTGTGGGATATTGAACTGGACACCCTGCAGTTCTTCAACTTTGAGACGGGTCACAGTGACCAAGATGACTTCTTGCCTGAAGCAGCAGATGCTGACGCTACAGCTGCTGAAAGGTGAGACTGTGTTTAATGTGTGTTTTAGGTGTGCAGTATGAAAACAAGGGGATATGCAATTGCAAACTGTATGTTAACTTTCGGATTGAATACCTTTAAAAATGGTTGAAAAAATATCATAAATAGATTTGTTGCAATTTTTTAAATACATTTGCGTTTCTTTCCAGCATCATGATCTTATCTCTTCCAGTTCTTGAGTTGACAAGCAAAATGTCCCTTGGCATAAATTATTAGTATTTCTACAAAAAAAATTCTCCAGGGAACTGCTGATGTTCATTTTACAGATGAGTAAAATGTAACTCTGTGAATAATCTCCCACCTTTTTAAAATGATTCTTTAACAAAGAAATTGCTTTTGTAAGTATTTAGTGTTCAAGGTAAACAACAATGCTTTTGTGTCAATTTTTATGCACCCACATTTTTATATGTGGGCGCATATTGTCCTCAAACTCTATGTCCTGTTCTTGCTCACGTCTGCTCTGGTGTTTCAGGGGAGCCAATCAAGCGGCCCATGACATTGCTGGCCGTTTTCCCGCCAAAGTTTATTGGGAGCCGCAGGAGTCCAAGTTGGTCATTTGCCAGATCGAACCAACGGCGAGTTTGATCAAAGAGCGTGAGGAGGAAAGGAAAGCTCAGTTGACGCCCCGCACACCCCGTGGTGGGGACCACAACCTGGTGAGAGGGAATGGTCTTATTTTATTTTTGCTTTGAACGAATATGAGGAGAAAAAATTATTTAGTTTGATTGCTCATCCCAAGTTGGCAATACATTTTCAGTACAAAAAGACTCCAACTACACCATAAAATTTCATCAGGGTTTGTTTTGGTGGTCGTGATAATTTCCAAATGATTTGAACTAAGATGTAAAAACTTGTTGATTTGATGGATAATTGTTGCTTTCGATGAGTCACTAGTGTCATGTTACGATGAGTCACTAGTGTCATGTTACGATGAGTCACTAGTGTCATGTTACGATGAGTCACTAGTGTCATGTTACGATGAGTCACTAGTGTCATGTTACTCCAATACAGCCTGAGACGATGATTGTGTCGCTGTTCGCCACCCAAGAGCATGGAGTTATGATGCAGGACATGTTTGTGAAGCCAAGCTCTTATGAACACTTGTTGAACATTGAAGTACCCTACTTTTATTTTATCAAAAAGGTAAGAGTTGTCGCTTTCTCTTTACCCTGTCTGTTCATGATAGGCTTGCTATCAGGTTTATTTGTTCTAACACGGTTTACGTACTCGGAGGCTGTGAAGTGGAGACTTTTATGTTTTGTGTAGTCTTTTGTAAACAAAAGACAGGTTCCAATTATTTTCTGTCATTACTGTACTCTGAATATGCAGTAGTTTTTTCATACACAATGGTGGAAATAACAAAGTTTGTTGAACACACAACAGTGTTCATGATTTATAATTTAGGATGATATTTGCCAGAGCGCTCTGTATGTTTTACAGTCGTTCGCAATGCAACAATAAACCAGACAGCCAAAAGACATAAGAAAACTAATGATTAAAAATGACAGCTGTATTTCAATACTGTTATTTTAATCACTTAGTTTTCTTATGCCTATTGGCCGTCTGCTTTATTGTTGCTCTGCAAATGGCTCAAAGATACAGAGAATTGGAGAGACGATTGTTGAAAATACTAAATCCTGAACATCGTTGTATGCTCAACAAGTTAAAGGAGGCACTGCTGCTGAATTATTGTATTGGTGGAAACTGGAAATATATACAATGGTGGAAACTGGAAATATATACAATGGTGGAAACTGGAAATATATACAATGGTGGAAATTGGAAATATATACAATGGTGGAAACTGGAAATATATACAATGGTGGAAACTGGAAATATATACAATGGTGGAAACAGGCAAAATGCATTGACAAAGGACTGTGCACTGCATTCTGAAACTTTTGAATCTCCATCTGCCTGTCTTCATTTACCTTAAGTTAATATATGAAATTGTAAGGTTTGGTACTTTGATGTTGTATTCTATTTCATACTTTGTTCGTTCTTTCTAAGAATGAAGAAGGCACAAGAAAATACTGGGTAGGCATTGGCTGCTTTGTGAGTTCAAGTTGGCTGGCTTGCTCAATGTTGGATGTTTTTATGGTCGTGGGTTACTTGAAATTTAGTTGGTCCTGGTCCTTTTATTTGCTAGTATCTTGTGTTGTATTGGCTGGTCAAGGAAAGTCGGGTCACATGTTAAATGCAACACTCTTATTAGCAATACTGTTTTGTTGCGGAGATACTCAGGGAGGACCAAGAATGTCTGGACATGACAGAAGCCGTCTGTTCAAAAGAAGAGTATTTCAGGATTTTTCAATCCAAAGGTTGTGCACAATTTACTTAAAAATTTAGAATTTCTGCTATCCCCACAGCGTACCATGGCGCTTTCACAAAATTGGACAATTTTGTCTCCTTTGGACTTTTTTCTAAGAGAGTTACTAAGGTCTCCCTGACTATGAACCTGTTGTACAGGGTGGCCCAAAATTTAAATAATCCTACTTAAAGGTATTTATTCTTTCTAATTTGATGTTAGATTTAAACTTCATTCTATAGATGATATTTACACAGAGCTTTAGCCATGCAAGTCAGTTTTCATTGAATATCCATTCTTTAGAATTATGAATTTTATGCAACATTTGCGGGCTTGGTTTTCTTTGGGTCACCCTGTATTGGATTTGTCTGCTTGTGTTCCTTAATGGGCATAAAATCTATATTATGTGTGTTTGTTCTTCTATAGTTGCCTTTAATGTAATGAAAGATGTTAGTAGCAGAAAAGTGTAGCATATTGGTAGCGTAGAGAGCCTTGTTTTGTTGTATTGGTGCTGGTGCTGTTACTATTGTAGTTTTAGTTTGTAGCTTTTCAGAGGGAACCTGGGGCTTCACACTTCTACACAGCAAATACATGTAATTGGGTTGTTACGTGGGATTATTTCTCTCAGACACTTCCATGCAACTGGAAAGATTTTTTGTCTTACTCTATTCGGGAGATAAAAACAAGGTCCCTTGTTAATTTTGCAACACCTTATGAATATCGAGTTTTCTATTTGTTAGAACAATGTAGGAAAAGGAACAATTTATCCCCAAGTATGAAAACTGTAAAAACAAATTTAGCAGACTGTTTCCAATTTTCTTCATCTGGGCATATTTCGGTTTCTTGGAGCACCTCTTTTTTTGTACAGCAATCATAAACTTAAGGTTTTGCACAGAAATATTGTATCAGCCACCAGTTTCTGAATCTAGCTGTTGGGGTCAATCCTCAACTCAGAGATACATCTGTGATAGCTGTATTCAGTAACCAAAGAATGATGCCATATGACTGAGGGTTTGTTGAAACGTGACTTAAGACTAAAGACAGAAATTAAGTCCCACTCTCCATTCATTAAGTCCCACTCTCCATTCGGCAATTTCTGAGAAATAATTTCATCACACGTTGGCAAAAATAAGGGTGCGTTAAAAATATTCCCATAATTGATGTTTTCTTAGAATACATTTCAATTAAATTACTTCCAAACTGTAAATGAGTGTGTACATTGCATGGTGAAAATTGTATTCAGAAATTGTGAAGTGGGATCGTTAGTTAAAATTTAAGACTGAAGTCTTAAAAACCTTTCCCAGGTCCAAGTCTTCTACCATGACCTCAATTTAAAACATCAGGTTCTCTTTACCTCCAGTCAGAGGAGAGCCAACTGGAAGAGTCTCAGAGTTTGATGAGCTTCAGCCAGTCTCAGACCCAGGGACACCAGGCCAAGCAGGTGGGACGACGGACCATGAGGGACTTCATTGGACTTGAGGATAGTGACAAGAATGCCAGAGATGCCATGATGAACTTCAGTTTCTACCTGACAATTGGCAATATGGATGAGGCATTCAAGTCGATCAAATTGATAAAGAGGTTTGTGGATATCTGATGTTTAGCTTGTTGTAACCTAATTAACTATACAAAAAGTGCAAGATATTTACATGCCACTGAAGTGCATTATGAACTACAATTATGGCAACAAGCAAGGTGTCCCACTTGCGTTTTGATGTAAAGTTTTGGTATTTTTAGTATATGGTAAAATCTCACCAATGTAGGACACAATATGGCGGCCAGGTGAAATTTCATTTCCTCATTGTTATGTAAATAATATACAGTACCAGAATGATGCTTTATTTATTTTGTACTTAATTGGGGAGATTTTACCATATGTAATTCTGTTGGCTGTCTTCAAATTATATGTAAAATTGATATAAAGTGTAATACCAAAAATGCTGTCTGTTTGTAAATGATGTGCAAATTATAAATCAAAACACTAATCTGGAAACTCAGTTTGATATTTCTCCCAACATTTGTTTGTTATGCGTCATTTAGTGTCTGTCATCATCATTTTTCTTGGACGGGCATAAAAATAATCTGTTCCCTACTCAAGTTGTCATTTATTAGTTATTAAAAGGTTCTTAAACAACATTCATTAGATTACTTACTGCGAAGCACAACATTTGTTGGTACAGTCTTATGTCTCTGTTGGTTTTGAAACTCACTTGCACAGCATTGTGAGATTGGTAAACATCAGTTGAAAGTTTTAAAAGGTCTAAGTCATGCTCCTACCACAAAAGGCAAACAAAGCATCTATTTACATGGCATGTTATACTTAAGAGCAATTTATGGTAATTTACATAATAATCTCTATGTTTCACCACACTCCCTCTTGGTTTTCATAGTGAAGCAGTGTGGGAGAACATGGCCAAAATGTGTGTCAAGACACGCCGCCTGGACGTGGCCACTGTCTGTCTGGGTAACATGGGCCACGCCCGTGGTGCCAAGGCCTTGAGGGAGGCGATGAAGGAGCCCGAGCTGGATGCAAGGGTAGCCACATTAGCCATACAGGTAATGCAAGGTCATCCTGTGTGACTGTGATCAAGTTGCAGTCAAACGAAGAACAAATTTCCAACATCAAGATCTAATCTAGTATGACAATCGATTAAACTTGACAAACAAGCCTATGATGTTAGTACATAGTGATGTGATAGTAAGCAGGTTAGAGCTTACAGTCATACAAAGGGGTAAAAGTTAAGTCTAATTTCCCTAGGAAGTCAGCCGTTTTTCTCTGTTCGAAGTGATAGTGTTTCATACAAACACACCTTCACAATATTTGTTACACGTAGTTTGAAAATAGTATATTTCAGAAATATCGGTCAGCATCAGGCATGCTGTTTGCAACATAATTGCTGGATTACGAGAGCTTATCAGATGAAGGTAGACAATGAGAGAGCTGGACTATGAAAATGTTGGTTTGCCAATTTTCTCCCGTTGCTGTCACTGTCAAACTGATAACAACATGACTGTATCCTGACTAACTGATCAGTAAAATTGAGATACTCATCCCACAGTGCGGGTGTGTAAGGGATTTTTAATTTTAGTAGACACTTAAATTTTTATTTTCTTTAAAATTAAAAAACCTCTTAGATATCAACTGTGAATATTGTGATGCGGAAGTACAATACTTGCAACCTTTGTTGGAAAGACATACTTTACAAATAGGTGTTGTCTTGTATTCAGGTGGGCCTGCTGGATGAAGCTGAGAGACTGTTGAAGAACTGTAAACGATATGACCTGCTGAATGAGTTCTACCAGAGTAGCGGCCAATGGGGAAGGGTGAGTGTTCTGGCAGTCCGCTGGCATTAGCTGTAGTTGTAATTATGTGTTATAAACTGAAGATGTCGATTTGGGTGTACTCATTTAAAGTTGTTAGAAATGAGGCTTTATGAAGCTAGAATACAAGAGCCATGCATATGATGTTGATATTACTGAAACTCAAATGAATTGTGTGTGCTTTTGGAGGTCAATAATGTGCATATTTGAGATAAGGTAGAACGAGTACAAGACCCTTAAATGCAGAGGAATGCTGACTTTGGGATGTAGTTGTGGAAAACTAGAAGAATTCGCTTGCCTTACTTCAGATCTTGATGCTTCTGACAGATGTTATGTCAAAACAAAATCTTTGCCTTTGAAACATTGTAAAATATCTCCACATTAATAACCACACTGTTTTATGCCCTATTTTTGTGTGTTTTGTGGGCTGTTTATGTGACATCACTGACTCTTATGATCAGGCAATGGAGACAGCTGAGATGTATGACAGGATTCATCTACGGACAACGTACTATAACTACGCCAAACATCTCGAGGCCAAGGGAGACATGAACGGTGCCATTCCTAAGTGAGTAGCCATTGAATATAGATTAACTAAATTAAATGTAGAAAGTCTATTTTTCTGTTTTCACACGTCCAAGAGGATGTGTAAACCAGATTTTTTGAATTTTAATTACTTTTAGTTCTTTAAAATGTGGACTAGATTTTATATTTTAATTACACATTGACTGAAATCTTGTAATTGTTAAACTGTCCACAACTTAGTGATACTTTCTTTGTGAAGGTTTTGTTTTCACTCAAAGATTATTTGAATTGGTTAACAATGATTAATTGTTGCAGTTATGAGAAGTCGGACACACATCGCTATGAAGTGCCTAGGATGTTGTTTGATGATCCAAGAGTGCTGGAAGGATATATCATGAAGACCAAGGACAAGTATGATTTGCTGAATTTNGTGATACTTTCTTTGTGATGGTTTTGTTAAACTGTCCACAACTTAGTGATACTTTCTTTGTGAAGGTTTTGTTTAACTGCCCACAACTTAGTGATACTTTCTTTGTGAAGGTTTTGTTTAACTGTCCACAACTTAGTGATACTTTCTTTGTGATGGTTTTGTTAAACTGCCCACAACTTAGTGATACTTTCTTTGTGAAGGTTTTGTTTTCACTCAAAGATTATTTGAATTGGTTAACAATGATTAATTGTTGCAGTTATGAGAAGTCGGACACACATCGCTATGAAGTGCCTAGGATGTTGTTTGATGATCCAAGAGTGCTGGAAGGATATATCATGAAGACCAAGGACAAGTATGATTTGCTGAATTTCCCTGTATCTGCTTTCTTTAATTAGTTAAATGTTGTTAATTAATTAATTTAAAGTACAAGACTTCTGATGAAGTGTGCTCATGAAACAACTTTCCAGACAAGTTAGTGTGATGAAGGATGCTGTTTGAATGTTTTCATAATTGTTTTCTGATGCTGCTATCAAATTCAAATACATGTAACAGTGAGGGCAAAATTTGTACAAAATTTATGCTCCATGACAATTCCATATCACTTAAGCATTGTCAAGTCGATGGAGCCTTTTCAAAGAATTTTCTTCTTCTTAATGTATGTTATGTTCCTTTACCAGAGCTCTACGTAAATGGTGGGCCCAGTACATGGAGAGTACAGGTGAAATGGAGACTGCACTTCAGTTCTACGAGGCATCACAAGACTTTTTGTCTCTAGTCAGAGTTTACTGTTACTGTGGCAACCTGGAGAAGGTAGGATTGTCTTTAATATATATCACTTATTGGCTGTCTTAATTCTTCATTTATTTATTACTAAGTCTCGTTTCTGTTGTAAGTCATTTTACTTCTGTCAAGGAGGTCTTATTTTGACTGGGATACCTCTGTTAGCTGTATTATACAAATATTTACACTTGAAAGAATTTGATGATATTTTTAGAAGATGCCTGTCAGAGAGGATCAGGGACTAGTTCTTGAAATTTTAGAGTTGATGCCAGGTGCTGTAACTGTTGAGTGCCTGTTTTGTAACAAATGTTTGATGACATTGAAACATAATGCCTCTTAACTGTAGTATGCATACTCATGTGAGTATGCATACTACAGTTAAGAGGCATACTCGCATACTCACACGAGTATGACCATGGAAGCATGCTGTGTGAGCATAAAAATCTCACCAATTTCAGACAAAAATGACAAAAATAATTGTCAAAAAGGTCTATTTTCATTTTTCAAAGGCTTTTTTAACATTGAATGCCCACAAAACATTGTCCAATGATAGCTATGGCATAGAAGTTGGTGAAGCATTTATTTGGCTCTACTTATTTTATATGCAAAAGTGATAAAATAGAATTTTACTTATTGGCCGTAATGTGTCCTTAAATGGTGAGATTTGATTGTTTTAATTGTTATATTGCCATCGAAGTAAATGAAGAGTGCATGAGTTTCATGGTCAGTTATACTTGACAATACTCTTCATGAGAGGACACACGCACACTTATTACTGGTGACCTCTATGTTTCATGGTCAGGTATACTTGACAATACTCTTCATGAGAGGACACGTATACTTATTACTGGTGACCTCTGTGTTTCATGGTCAGGTGTACTTGACAATACTCTTCATGAGAGGACACACGTACACTTATTACTGGTGACCTCTGTGTTTCATGGTCAGGTATACTTGACAATACTCTTCATGAGAGGACACACGTACACTTATTACTGCTGACCTCTGTGTTTCTCTTCAGGCGGCTGAGATTTGCAATGAAACTGGTGATAGGGCGGGCTGTTATCACTTGGCTAGACAGTATGAGGCACAGGATAATGTACGAGAGGCCATTCACTTCTTCACTAGGGCTCTTGCCTACGGGAATGCTATCAGGCTGTGTAAGGTGAGTGCGGATTGGCTGTTAATCATTCTTATTAAATTTTTTTTGGATTGACTGGTAGTCCTCAATGTAAAGCTACTGAAAACTTTTAAATCTTCCATGATGTTCAATTAATTTTCTAATTTCTTTCATGACTTTCAACTTGCTTTTGATCAAATTCGTCAACCTTTGTTGAATGTTACTGTATTATTTGTTTTCCAGGACAACGGACTTGAAGACCAGCTGATGAACTTGGCTCTGCTGAGTAAGCCTGAGGACATGATTGAGGCAGCGCGGTACTACGAGGAGATGCAAGGGAGACAGGATAAGGCGGTGATGCTGTACCACAAAGTGAGTCAGTTTACATTGTATGGTGGTTGTGTTGTACCTACATGATTGTGTTAAATTAACTGTACTGTGCGAGTTGGTCAAGCTGTACATCAAGGTGAGTTAGTAAACTGTGCCAACTGATCACATTGTACCACACGATGATTTGAAGTACTGTGAAAGTTGGTCATACTTTACCACAACATGAGTTGTTATACAATGTGAGTAGATCATGTTGTACCATAAGAGATGTTGGTGCACTGTGTGAGTCATTCATGCTTTTGCACTGTGTTCTGTCTTCTAGCTGAACTGTGTGTGGCAGTTAACTACGATTTGATTACCTGTTCATACACATGTAGAGAAGGACTTTGCTCATTTGTTCTGAGGTTGATATTTGGTTGATTGAAATTGCAAGGGTTAACTTTGTCCTGTAGTTTTATTTTCTGGTTGGAGGATTGTTTGTCAAAGTTTAAGCAGCCAGTGGTCTGTGCTGGATACAGTGCATTGGTGTCCTTTTGATGTGTACTGCTTGGTCTGAAGATAATTAGGCATTTCTCAGGTTGTAGCCGTGATGTGATTCATTATGTTTTGTAGTGAATTTTCCATTAACCTTTAATGTTTCTTCCAGGCTGGTCACTTCTCCAAGGCTCTTGAGCTTGCCTTCAGTTCGCGCCAGTTTGGGGCCCTGCAACTTATCTCTGAGGACCTGGACAGTAACACAGACCCTGAGTTGTTGCAAAGGTGTGCTGATTTCTTCATGGAGAACAGCCAGTTTGATCGGGCAGTCGACCTGCTGGCCGCTGGGAAAAAGGTTGGTGGAGGGTGGCTAGTTGATGCATTGAACACACCAAAAGTAAACTAAGGAAGTGTTGTTTCATTGGCCCATAATGCTGAGTAATTCTTCTTACTTTGAAAATGATTGTGAATGACTCTTTGTTGTGACAGATTCCTTATTGGAGAATACCATTTCTGCCTTATGTTGTTAACTTTCTAGTAAATTCTTCCACATTGCCGCTAATGATCCAGGGTTACTATGACAACACATTCTGCCTGTGCCCAGCCACTGTTACAAGGAATTTAGAGTCATTTTTTGCATGTTCAAAAGTGTGATATAAATTACGAAAAGTCAGACCCAAATTTATAAATGATCTTTCAAATTCCATAAAATAGACAAATTAGAATAGTTGGGTATTCTGAGGATTACTTGGCACAGTTTTGAAAGAAGGCTTATTTTCTAAGGTTTTGGTCCTCAGTCCTAATTATGATCCTGTCATATATATCTATTGTAGCTTAAGGTTATATGAACAAACAACGATCTGTGGAAGCAGTAAATAGAAACCAGTCACATTGTAGATAGACATTTTTGCGTAAGAAGGTTTTTTTCTAATGAATGATTTATATTTAAATGACTGTTTTCCACAGTACTGGGAGGCCCTCAGGTTGTGCAGTGATCAGAATGTCCCTATGACCGAGGAACTGGCCGAGAAACTGACCATGCAAAAGGGTGTCACTGAAGAAGAGAATGCAGAGAGGAACAAAGTGCTGGAGGCCATCGCCGAGATCTGCATGAATCAGCGCCAGCACCATCTGGCGACTAAAAAGTTTACACAAGCTGGCAATCGTGTGAAGGTATGAGCAGTGAAGAATGTTTCACTCTATGTCCATATAGTTAGAATAGGACTCAGTGAATACAGCTGCAGATCATTAAAGGGCCTTCATGATGCTCCTTTTAATTCATCGTCATCTTAAAAATTTTAGTGCAAGACAGTTCACTTGAAAGTTTCTTCCAAAATCTCGACATTTTATCAATTAGAATTAAGAGTGAATTTATAACATTAAATTTTGAATTTTTGTTGTCATCCAGAAATTTCCCCAAGACTGCCAAAAAACTCCCTAAAAAATGCACATCGGTGTAGGACTGTCTGTAAGTTACTAAATGTTTCTATCTTTTGATGCAGTACATGCCAAAAATATTTGGACAAAATTCCATCTGGTAATTTTTCTCATCGTTTGATTGAGAAAGTGTTATCATCATAATAATCAGTGCGCTCACTTTTCCTTCTTTTCAGGCAATGAAAGCTCTTTTGAAGTCTGGCGACACAGAGAAGATCATTTTCTTTGCTGGCGTCTCACGCCAGAAAGAGATATATGTGATGGCCGCCAACTACTTACAATCTTTAGATTGGAGGAAGGAACCAGAGATCATGAAGAACATTATTAGTTTCTACACAAAAGGACGTGCGCTTGACTCACTGTCAAGCTTCTATGACGCGTGTGCTCAGGTAAAATAGTAGTCTATTAATTCAAGGAATTTCATTTAAGGCGCTACTGTCATATTCCACATGCATTGTGGGATGTTTGTCTGCTTGTAAACATGTGGCGCCATCACTTATATGTTGTGTATTCTGTAACATGTAATTTGTGTTTGGAGTGATGAGATTTAATTTCAGTTTCAACTTGTGATTCATTCCTAAAGAATCACGCACAAGATACAATAAGAGCTTCACTTTCAGTCTTTGTATATTATGGTTGACTAGGCTTGTACTCACACTAAAAAGCATTTTGCATTCGACCAGTACTTTCAACTCGGGTGCGCTCAAGTGACATGTTGTTTTCTGACATTAACTATGATATGTCACTGTATGTGTATTACTCTACAAATGTCCCACAATGCACGACAGCAACACCACTGTGTGTGTACTACTCTACAAAGGTCCCACAATGCATGACAGCAACACCACTGTATGTGTACTACTCTACAAATGTCCCACAATGCATGACAGCAACACCACTGTATGTGTACTACTCTACAAATGTCCCACAATGCACCACAGCAACACCACTGTATGTGTACTACTCTACAAATGTCCCACAATGCACCACAGCAACACCACTGTATGTGTATTACTCTACAAATGTCCCACAATGCACGACAGCAACACCACTGTATGTGTACTACTCTACAAAGGTCCCACAATGCACGACAGCAACACCACTGTATGTGTACTACTCTACAAATGTCCCACAATGCATGACAGCAACACCACTGTATGTGTACTACTCTACAAATGTCCCACAATGCACCACAGCAACACCACTGTATGTGTACTACTCTACAAATGTCCCACAATGCACGACAGCAACACCACTGTATGTGTACTACTCTACAAATGTCCCACAATGCACGACAGCAACACCATTGTATGTGTACTACTCTACAAAGGTCCCACAATGCACCACAGCAACACCACTGTATGTGTACTACTCTACAAATGTCCCACAATGCACCACAGCAACACCACTGTATGTGTACTACTCTACAAATGTCCCACAATGCACCACAGCAACACCACTGTATGTGTATTACTCTACAAATGTCCCACAATGCACCACAGCAACACCACTGTATGTGTATTACTCTACAAAGGTCCCACAATGCACGACAGCAACACCACTGTATGTGTATTACTCTACAAAGGTCCCACAATGCACCACAGCAACACCACTGTATGTGTACTACTCTACAAAGGTCCCACAATGCACGACAGCAACACCACTGTATGTGTACTACTCTACAAATGTCCCACAATGCACGACAGCAACACCACTGTATGTGTACTACTCTACAAAGGTCCCACAATGCACGACAGCAACACCACTGTATGTGTACTACTCTACAAAGGTCCCACAATGCACGACAGCAACACCACTGTATGTGTACTACTCTACAAAGGTCCCACAATGCACGACAGCAACACCACTGTATGTGTACTACTCTACAAATGTCCCACAATGCACCACAGCAACACCACTGTATGTGTACTACTCTACAAATGTCCCACAATGCACCACAGCAACACCACTGTATGTGTATTACTCTACAAATGTCCCACAATGCACGACAGCAACACCACTGTATGTGTACTACTCTACAAAGGTCCCACAATGCACGACAGCAACACCACTGTATGTGTACTACTCTACAAATGTCCCACAATGCACGACAGCAACACCACTGTATGTGTATTACTCTACAAATGTCCCACAATGCACCACAGCAACACCACTGTATGTGTACTACTCTACAAAGGTCCCACAATGCACCACAGCAACACCACTGTATGTGTACTACTCTACAAATGTCCCACAATGCACGACAGCAACACCACTGTATGTGTATTACTCTACAAAGGTCCCACAATGCACCACAGCAACACCACTGTATGTGTACTACTCTACAAAGGTCCCACAATGCACGACAGCAACACCACTGTATGTGTACTACTCTACAAAGGTCCCACAATGCACGACAGCAACACCACTGTATGTGTACTACTCTACAAATGTCCCACAATGCACCACAGCAACACCACTGTATGTGTATTACTCTACAAATGTCCCACAATGCACGACAGCAACACCACTGTATGTGTATTACTCTACAAAGGTCCCACAATGCACGACAGCAACACCACTGTATGTGTATTACTCTACAAAGGTCCCACAATGCACGACAGCAACACCACTGTATGTGTATTACTCTACAAAGGTCCCACAATGCACGACAGCAACACCATAGATGAAGTCTCGTGAATTAATCTTATGACAACTAGCCATCATGGCGAAACGTGTATTTATCACTTCTTTTAAGTGAATGAGGCTATGACTGTTAAATTTAATTTCATGAGCATCGCAATCAGTATGATTGCATCTTAAAATCAAATGCAGTAGCGCTCAAAATATTTTTAACCTGGTGCGTTTTATTTCCCGAAGTAGGATAGTTATAGAAATGCATTGCTGATCTCTTGTGAAAAAAAATCACTGACGTATAGGTTTCTTTTTGGAAATTTGAGTTGCCTGGGATTTATTATTAATTTCAATTAATGTTAGGTTGAAATCGATGAGTATCAGAACTACGACAAAGCCCTCGGAGCGTTGAATGAGGCAGCCAAATGTCTGTCAAAGGCTAAAATGAAGAACCAGTCACTCCAGGAAGAGAAGCTAGTTGGTCTGAAGCAGAAGATCAATTTCATTAAGAAATTTGTGCAAGCCAGAAGGTAATGCCTCCTCACCTTGTGATAGAGCATTAAAGAATGATACAGATAGTGAGAAAACTTTTATTTAATTCATTACAACTTTATTGGTCACTTTTCATCTTAAAGTTTGCTTTTTCACAAAACTGTGCACGGCTGTAACCAGAGATAATTGAACTGTAGAGCTACAGTTTTCTTTTGCTTAAAACTTTTGTTCACCATTTCGTGTTTGCCTGTTGAACTTTCTTGTTTTTGGACTAATGACTGTTAAATGGAACATGGTAAAATGTTCCCCGTAACTGTCAGTTACATTGACCAGACAAGCAATTGTAGTTACCTGCTCCATTTGGAATGTTGACGCTTTCAACTGTTTACTTAAACGATTCCCAACTTTTGAAGGGTGTATCCTGAGGACCCTGATGAAGCCATTAAACACTGCCAAGTGTTATTAGAAGAGGATGAGATCGATTCTGCTGTAAGGATTGGTGATATATTTGGCTTCATCGTCGAACATTATGCAAGGACTGAGAACTTTAAGGGGGTAAGAGATGGCATTGTATTGTTCGTTTGTAAAAAATTGGATGTGTGCTTGTTGAGAAGTGTGTAGTGTTGAATTAATCTAGCATTTTGCTCAAATTTCATTTTAACATCTATACACAAATTCAATAAAAATTCTTCAGTTTGGGAGCATACGTGGTACTAAGTTAAATAGTAATTAAAGATTCTGTCAAGAGGGTGTGCTCATCATCAGTGATGATGAGTAAAATGCAAGCCAACCAGTAAAATGGAATCGCCCACTGAAAAAAATTAGTTATATTTTAGAATGGCCTCCTGAATAAGGTGCTCAAAATTCATACCTTTACGTAATTGAAACAATGGTCCCCTCTCATATAAATGCATACCTTTACGTAATTGAAACAATGGTCCCCTCTCATATAAATGCATTTACCTTTACGTAATAACATAGTCCCATTTCCTGTGAATGCCTCCATATTTGTGTTGTCTAAGTAGTCAATATTGAGTCTCTTCTTTGCTCTTTCTTTTATCATTGCTGTTACTGTTTTTCCAGGCATACGCTTGTATGGAGGAGATGAGGAAGCGTATACCAAATGTCAACATGGCCTACTATGTGGGTGTGAAGACAATAGAAGCCGTACACAAGGCTCTGGACATACCACTAGGACGGGGAATGGGAGCGGAGAAGAACGGCATAAAAATGAATGGTTCTCTTGAAGACGAAGATGGGGATATTGATGGAGAGGAAGTTGAGGAGGATGTGGTGGACGATTTTGACGAGAGCAACGTATAGTGCTGCCATCTTGTGGGAAATTGTGTCTGTTTGGAATCGAGTTACAGTTCCATGTGAACTTTGTCCTGATGTTCTTCATCAATAGAAACTGGTGTCATCTTATTGTAAACTGGTTGGCACTGTGTCATCTTATTGTAAACTGGTTGGCACTGTGTCATCTTGTTGTAAACTGGTTGGCTCTGTTCGAAGTGTGAAACTTAAAATCAATAGATGGGTGTTGAGCGTATGTATTTAAAAAAAATTATTGAATAACTTGAGGTGGCGTTCACCTGAACATCCTTTTGTTGTGAGTTACATTGAAGTATGTCAGACACTTCATTAGTAAGAGTCAAATAAAACTTTTGCAAATGTAGACAGCAAAGTATACATCATAAGTAAGCAAATTGTGCACATTTGCAGAACAAAAAATATTTATTGGGCATTCAGAAAGATTTGACGGGTGCTTTACGTTCTAACTGAACTGTATATGTTTGCGGTGGCTCACAGCTGAACATGGGCAATTTATTTCACAGTGAATATTTGGGTGTGTACATTAGACAAAATACCACCTTAGTGACATGTATGTGTCTCAATGGGTGGCAGTGAGTCCCCAGGTGTTCACTTCAATTCTTGCCTATGGAAGTCATTTGTAGTGTACTGCAGGATTTAAAGTTTAACACAGAATGGGTTTTATAGGACGCTGTTTTTCTTTCATACGTGTTTGTAGAACATATGGAGTATTTCATGTAATGCAAGTTTTTACATCCAGCTATGTTAAATGCTCGCATGTTTTGTCTGAGGTGGTAACTGATCTGAATGAGTTTCCTTAGTTACTTCTTAGGAATTAAGAATGATTAAGTCGAGCTGATCTAATCTTTAATAATTCGGTTTTACAAAAAGGATTATATGAGACTTTATTTAATGTTTAATGTTTTTATGAATCTCTGACACACAAAACTTGGCTTGTTACTTACTTAGTAAATGATTTATCAGTAAAGTCAACCAAAATTTTCATGTTAGTTAATAACATTCCATTAAGCTTTCCGTCCAGAATATTTTTCCAGTGTTGTGGCCTTCCTGTGGAAAAATGGAAAAGTTGCAGCAATTTTCCATGTAAATACACAATTTGCTTGTAATCAACTTCTCGCCTTAAATTGTGAATTGGAGGATTACTCAGAATATGTAGTCTACAGAAAACTCCAGTTTATACTTATGATTGGTAATTTAAGTCAAAATCACTTGTTTTGTATGTTTGGTAAGGCGTGAATGTGTCGGGAACAATTTGTTGAAAATAAAGTTGTTTAAACTGTACTGGTTTTATCTGTGAAATAAACTCATCAACAAGAAATTGGCGGTGGTGAACGTGTGGCGTTTATCTCAAGCGAAAGGCTGCCGCTGGAGTGGCAGATATTCTTTGACCCTCACTTTTAAGTTCTCAGAGCTCTTTAGACAGCTCGACATAATACCAATGCGTAAATTAGAACAAAATCACTCCGTATCAAAAAAATTGTCACAATATGCATATATTTAGTGCCGTGATAACAAATAGTACTAGACCGCTGGTCTGGCACAATTTACGGTATTTAAAGGTACACTACATAATCCGTACAGGTACATTTACTGTACAAACACATAAAAATTTCATGAAAGGAACCATTCGCGAGTTTGACTCAGTCACTTGTAGTTGGATAGTCGGACGATTGTTCGATTCCGCATTCCATTATTGACCTTTTTACATGAGCACTGCCAGAGGAGTAGGTCTCTAATTAAGATCACATCATACCCATACCCAGCATGTGTCTTGGGGGGGGGGGGGG
>NMRA01000048.1:964253-984478 GCA_002633005.1 Phoronis australis
CCCCCCCCCCCCCATACATCACGCGACTGACGTTAAGATGAGTTTTCATTATTCATCGACCAAAACCATCCATCAGTCAGCTAGAAGTGAACCAATGAATATATTCAAGTTTTAATTGTGGGTGTGGCTAGTGGCCAGTGTTCAAGGTAATTTGTTAAGTTGTGGCTTCTTGGCTCTCATTTTAACTGGGAGACTCGTCGGCCTCTTAAAGTTAAATAACATGTGAAATCATGAGTGTAGACTAAATTGACACTGAGTCGGGTAACAGTTCATTGAAATTGCCTTTTCTGGGTTACAATGCAGGATACAGTCCCAAAAAAGCTAAGGCAATTGAGATCAAATGACGTCAATCTATGTGTCTATAATGAAACAGCTACTATAGCTATAAATTTCCTCATGAGATACTAGCGAGTTCAGCTCATGGCAACGAATTTACATTCATCGGTTGGCAGCATGAGACAACTGAATAGCTTACTGGCTGCAAAATACCACTGCTTTCCTCAAAATATCAGGCTCCCAAAGTTCTTTAAGATTATGTCAAAAACATGAAAATGACCAAGTTTGGCTAACTTCGGAACATCGTATCTCGGAAAGGCTGATCGGGTTTATTTGAAACTTTCAGATGTACGCTTCAACTGTTCTGCAAAAGCAGTACTTGTTTCAGTCAGCTGTGCGCGCCGCCCATGAGTTAGGAATGGCCGGCTTTGACTGAAATGTTTCTCTTTTACATGAGAAGTTACCAAAAATAGGACTTTTGTGTTTCTATAAAAAAATAATAATAAGTTGGATGAAACAAAAGCGGGGCGATAACTGATTTTTCAGATTTTATCTTAGTTACCACTGCAGCTAATTTGTCCTTTTGTGGGGATTTCAGGTCGACATATCTGATTGTGTGTATTAAGTATCGGACAGCTGTGTACTTACTGGGTTCATATAGCGCGCGTGCACAGGGTTAATATAATGCGCGTGCCCATAGAAATGGACCCTCTCATCGTACAAGCCTTCTTCAGTTGCAGTTTGAGCTGGGACACAAAGCTGTCGAGAATACTAAAGGCGCAGAGTATATGTTTGTCCGGTTTGTTATTAGCTGACAACCTTTATCGATTACTTCAGTACCGACAAACTTACAGTGAAAAGTTTATTTAGAAAAAAGTATTACCGAGATAATTGAGAAAGCACAGATACAGGTTATATGAATTTAAAAATTCGGCTTGCTAAGGCGTACCCCAAATCCCGGAGGAGGGAGCGTTCGCACCTGACGCCTCCCCTCAGATACTGGCATAATTCCGTAGTCGATTTGAAATAGAATAGCTAGTTCAGTGTCACAGGCAAACAGGTAGCATCAAATTCCTTGCCAGTGTACTAACTGATGATTGCCAAAAACTTGCTACGGGAAGCGTGCACGGAGATTTTCACTATGCATGTATGGCCTAGAACTCCAAAGGTTACCGTAACTATTGGAATAACACGCCGATTATACAGCCAACAGTGCAGAACAAAATATCGCTTCCCTTGTATGACGGCTAACAAAAAGTATTGGTAATAACTATTAACGGGGAAATATACTATTTTAGAATGGCTTGGCTGCCTTTTAATGCCCCTTCATTCTCAGTGGATGGCAAGGAACACTACAGAGACGTTCAAGGAATTTGGTTTCTGCTCAACCCGGCTTCATGACGGGCCATTCTAGGACCCCGGCGTAATCTAATCTCCTTACTCGAAATTTACGGTTATTTTCAAGTCGACTCCTGTCAACTTCAGACAAAAGTATTACAGTTACACTACAATTAAACTATAGCATGTTTGCTCAAGACAAGTATCTATCATTATATGTTCAAGTATATTATCATAGGCGGATTTAGGGGGGGCCCAGGGGGGCCTCCCCCCCCCCCCTGCGGCTGCCGCAAAAAGATAAAACAGTAAGCGCGTAGGGAAATGGTGAGTTTATTAATTAACCCCGGTAATTAAAATTATACGAATGAAAAGAAGATTTAAATGTGTGCAGTTTTAGTGTTGGGGGGCGGGGGCTCAAACCCAATTTCAAGTGTCAAATTCGGAACACGGCGCATCCGTAACGGAGCAATGGCTAAGTATAGGCTCTCCTGCGATACCCCAGGCGACCGGCAGTCTTTTGGGCATTTGAAGACTATTTTAAATACGACAAATTTGTTAACAATTGATGGCACAAAATATAAAACGTGTAATAAGCATTACGAAAAGAAGTAGGTTTTGCGCGCAAACGCTGTGGACCATAAACAAGTAGGTCTTTTAGTATGAGATATTTAGTTAAATCGTGGTGGTGTAGTGGTAACGTACGCGCTCTCTATCCGCCAGGTCGTGAGATCGAGTCTTTGGTACGTTCAGGTTTTCCTCTTTGACACGTTCTCCGTGTTTTTTTTTTTTTCTTGGATAATACTTCAGGAATCAAGGAAAATACTTTATTTTTAGAGGTAAAAACAGAAGGTCGGGAGGGGGGCAAACCCCCCTCCCGACCTAGCTCCCCCCATTCGGTGCTATGCGCATCTACAATCGTGGTGCAGTTTGCGCAAATGCTTACAGCCGGACAAAATTTTGGGCCCCCCCTTGTGATATCCTAGATCCGCCACTGATTATGCAAATGAGATTCTAGTCAGTACAAGTTTGTACTTGATAACCCCTAGATTCGGGCAAAAACTCGTGTAAAAACTTGGGATTTCGAGTTAAAAAATTGAAATTTGTCTTCAAGTTTGACCTCGAGGAAAAAGATTAGCCCACAAGCCCATGTCGTTTTGCCTGAAAACTTTTGTAGTGTACCGTTCCACCGATTAAATGGAAAACTAGTGAAATTGCTCATTACACTTCCAAGACTTGTGTTAGTAACATGGCAGACTACTGTAGTTTTTACGTACGAATTGCAATGTTGAGGTGTTTTGCGAAAAATGGCAACTAGTAATCAGCAGGACCAAACTTGTGATTCAGTTTCCAGAGGTTACCTACGTATTTATGAAAATTGGTCCACCATTCATAAAGAACGAACTGAAGCTGATCCCTGTTTAATATCTTAGTACTTCCGATATCTTGGTACTTGCTCCACTACTAAATGTGTTTGGGCTAAATTTCAAATATAGCTTTAAACAAGGAAAGGCCCGTTTTTGTTGAAACAGTGTACCTCAAAAATTTTAAGTGTTCTTGCAAATGTTTGGTTATATGAAACTGTTGATGTTAATGTATGGTTGAGTTTGGTTATATGCAACTGTAAAGTTAATGTATGGTTGAGTTTGGTTATATGAAACTGTAAAGTTAATGTATGGTTGAGTTTGGTTATATGAAACTGTAAAGTTAATGTATGGTTGAGTTTGGTTATATGAAACTGTTGATAATGTTAATGTATGGTTGAGTTTGCTGGAGGTTAGAATGATCAATCATAGCAAAAAGTCCACTTCACACCACTACGATTTCTTGCACCAAATCTATGGAACGCATACAAAGATTTCGCAAAAATAGAGAGTGAGTTGCTTACCACTTTTTTGTAGCTGGGTATTGAAATGTTAAGAAAAATAATTTTGTTTTCACATATTTTTTTAATTTTTACTTTCTCTCGACAACCAATGCACAAGTATACAAAGGTGATCATTTAGGCTGTAACTTCCTTGTCTTTCTTTAGAGGACCCATAAAGTTCTTCTTCTCCTCGTGAGTCTGGAAGCGACCATGACCAAACTTGCTGGCAGTATCGATGAACTTGAGGGTGATCTTCTCCAGGGCACGTCTTTTGGTGTGGGTTAACAGACTCTGCAAGCAAACAGGTGAATGATTGTGAATGGATTAATTCATAAGCTTAGGTTCAACTTGCATTATTGTCCAGGGGTGAAGATTCAAGGCTTAAAGCCTACCTTCAAGGAACTTTGTTTAGATGTATTGGGCTAATCAGGTATCCCAGCAAAAAATAAGCAAAATAAGAAAATGTGAGTTTAAATCACGCAAATGTAGGCCCGTCACATGCTAGGTGAAGCTGTCTACGTGCCATATTGCATCACCATGAGACCTCAGCACATAAAAGGCCGATAACAGTAGTATTGAATAGGGTCCGAATAGAACACCTATGTGTGTGGGTGTTATTCACAGCTGTTTGAATCAGAAGGTGATTCTCGTGGCGACAAAAGCAAGCCAACAACATAACAGTTTGTAAAAAAATTGACAATTTATGGCACTAGTAGGCTCAGAGCAATGATCCCAAAAACATACCGTAGGAACCAAATTTACAGGCATTACCGTTCAAGATAGGCTTTAAATTCCTAGGCACGAGGATAATTTAATATATATACTCACGAGCTATCCTATCCTACCATATGAAAAAAATTCCGCACGATTAGTAACTGGCCACCAATAGAGAATAACGCAAAAGCACAAATCTCATTTTTTGTACACAAACTTGATAACAGCTACTGTGGTCATAACACTTGGCATATTCAACAGGTCTACTCTTTACCTTGCGGAGTGTGAGAACGCGTTTCTTGGTACCAACAACACATCCCTTCAACATGACAAAGTCCTGGTTCACTTCACCATAATGGGGGAATCCTCCCATGGGAGTGATACTCTTCTCAGTAATATCATACTCAGTCGATGCGTTGTTCTTGACAACCTGAAGTATATCGATTGCGTCAAAGATCAACCATTGTGAACATTTATGCTAGGGATAATTGAAAAAGCAGTTGTGTCCATAGAAGTTGCAAGCAATTGCAAGTGATTACATGACAGACACAATATGCAACACAAAATTTTAAGTCGGTGATTCAGACAGTATCAAAGAAAATCACAGTTCTTGCAATCTGAGATTTCTCTCCACACTTAAAAACAGTTTAGGGGAAACAGCGACGTACATTTACATGTTGTATAATCCAGGGCTTGGAATGACCAATGACCTCCCACCCCCACACATTTTTGGCTGCAGAGCCGTAGTATTTGTCACCGCGGTTTACATTCACACAAGCCGCCATTGAAAATCCCACCACGCTATCCCAGATGCCCCGACAATGTTGACAATTTACGTTCCTCCGAAACATAAAAAAGCAACTTCCGCTTTTCGAGGTGAACGTCGTCGGCAACGCCGTGGTAAGAAAGGAATTTGCCGCGGAAATTTTACATCAAATCCGATTTTTTTACACGGAAATATAATAAAATGCGCGGACAGAACATTTGAAAAAAAGCGGAAATCCGCGTTTCCGCGGAAAATTCCAAGCCCTGATAATCAATTACAAACAGTGCCTTAATGGCATAGTCACAGGCATACCTTGCCTTCCTTAGTGTGGATGCCAGCTCCAATGCGGTAGATCTTCTTGTTGATCTCCGTACGGTGGTGGTAACCCTTCTGACCAGCACGGGCTACAGAGAAGCCGACACGACTGGGATGCCAGGCTCCAATACAGGCCACCTTACGTAAACCTTTATGGGTCTTGCGTGGCAGCTTCTTGGTATGCCACCTGCTGGTGACACCTGTAATACAACGTAAACAATCAGTCTCATTCCTCAAGAACAGAATATACACTGCAAGGCAACACTGTTAACTAGGGACAGAATTTCCACAACTACAAATATTCTTCCAGGTAATATTCCACACCTCCAGTATTTGTAATGAGCATTCATGCATTTTCCTCGTATGCCAAGTTCGTGTCCAGAAAGCTTCTCCCAAAAGTTACACCCACTGACTTGACAAGTACTAACCTTTGAACCCTTTACCCTTGGTCACACAAGTACTAACCTTTGAACCCTTTACCCTTGGTCACACAAGTACTCACCTTTGAACCCTTTACCCTTAGTCACACCAATCACGTCAATCAGCTCATCCTGTGCAAACACACTGTTGATAGGTAACTTCTGCTCCAGATGCTGACGGGCCCATTCCACCTTGTCAGCTACAGTGCCACCGTTCAACTGGATCTCCATAATATGTGCCTTCTTCTGCCGCTTCTTCAACAGTTTCATCTGAAGAGGGAGACAAGACTTCAGAAAGGAGCAGGACAGCTTTTTGTATTGCGATCATTTAAAAGGGAACTCATCCATTTTTGACATTAAGCTGAGTGCAAATGCAGATCCCTGGCTATCTCATGTTTTTCATTGTTTTAATCACCGTTACACTGGCGTTTATTTACTACCACAGGAACAATATCATAATACATAAATGGCCCAGCACCTTGGCTCTGCATTCACTTCTATACAGCAAACATGGTCTAAACACTACTGAACACAGTCTATGTTGGTTATTGTGTTTGCACAAGGAAAGTAAATGCAAATCAAGATGCCGACCTTTACATCACATTCCATTATTCCTAACACACAAACCACGGGAACATGAAAAAAGGATTCTGCAAGACAAGGCTTTTGTAATTTTGCCTTTCCCCCTTAGCACTCCTCATTATCAGACTTGGCTTAAGTGACTGTAATTATTTTTCACTCAACACTAACATTTAACCAATGCAGTAATATTATAACGTATCAAAAATGAGGCAAATCTCATGGTGTTAATCACATGAAATGAACCAATGTCAGGGGGTAATCAAACTCTTACCACAGGCTGCCATACTCCTTCCCACAAATAATTCACAATAAACAACCCCCCAGACGAGGACCAGTGGGTGCTTGGTGCCTGTGTAACAGTCATTGTCTATGCATGGTCAGTTCTCAGGGTGCATGGTGTTTTGCGGGGTTGCAAAGGCAAAGCTTCTGCAGTAAGTGCTCTCTAACTCTGGTTAAAGTTTAACTGCCATTCCCAAATGCTTTCATTGATAAGCAAACACAACATATTGTTCGTGACCATATTACATGTTACCTGAGTGTGAGCGATGATACGGATCACTTTGCAGTACTTCTTCATCTTGTTGAAGTCCTTCTCGATGGCCTGCTTGCCCTCCTCATCCTTCCACTTCTTGCCGTACTTGGTGAAAGCCTTCTTCTTAGACTTGTACCTGGATGTGGGGAGGGACCAGATACCGTCACCATCCTCATCACGAACACCAAGTGCGTGAGCGGAGGATTGAGAACGGGTGTGCCTTATACAGTCCATGGGCACTAATGGTGGCCAGAGGGACAGACACGTGACATGAGCTCACCTGTAGAGCAGGTAGGAGCCAAGAGGGGCAGCACATTATTAAAGACAAGGCATGACTTTTTCCACTTAAATACAAGGTCAGCATCACTGACCAGGTTTATAATCGCAAATACAAATGAACAAAAAGAACAGAATTTTCTTGCCAAAAGTAAACAATGGTTGAACTGAATTCGGTGGAAGAAGTTAATCAGTGGAAAAGTTGCAAGTATCTGTTGTGATAACACAACACCTGCAAACCTCCACAGCAAAACCACGATCATATCAATATACTTGAAGACGTAAAAATTACCCTTTTTCTCACTTTATTTATGAACGAAACTCACTGAGAGATTCAACGGTAGCAAAATGGTGGTAGCAAAATGGTGTTTAAGACTGTAAACAAAACTTTTAATTTACTAAATACCAAGGCTTCAAAAGCCAATTAAGAATGCTACAAACTCTATATATTCATGGAGCCACAAAGAAAGACAGTGACAATTACCAGTTCTTGTAGAAGCGACGGCGGCATTCCTCATTCAAATGCTCCGCCCAGACAGTCTTGAAAGTGCGCAGCCCCTTGGGTGTCTCGATGTAGCCAACAACGCCAACAGCAATCATGGGTGGAGTTTCCACAATGGTCACTGCCTCCACGATCTCCTTCTTATTGACCTTTGATCCCGGTCTGTCCACCTCACGTACAATATGCGTCATGCCTGCCTTGTAACCAATGAAAGCCGTGAGATGGACTGGCTGACTGGCATCATCCTTGGGGAAGGCCTTGCACTTGCCCCTATGACGTCGGCTTCTTTTCTTAGGCAGGAATGCCAAAGAGCCGTGACGAGGAGCCGAGAATTTCCGATGAGACTAAAAGAACCAGATATGGTTTTCAGGAGTTTGAAACAAAAGTCTGAATATTGCAAAGTTCAAATTTATCGCAAGTTAAGGGGCAAATTGTCCCTGGTTTTGTCTATGAAACAAGCAGAGAAATGCTTGCACATATTTAAAAACATTTTAAAAGCTTGTTTTGATTCAAGTACCTAAGAACTAAAAATGATTTAACGACGTTAACCTGGCAAAGGCAAATTCACAGCTGCGCATGCAAAACTTTATTGGATTTAAGTGTACTGATAGACAACAGTGGTCCACCTACAAGCAACTATAAACCTGCCCTCCATCAAACAGCCTAGTTTTTTATTTGGTTTGAGAAATGATTTTTGGTTTTGTAAAGAACTGACACTTAGCAAGTAGAGCCTGCCTGCCAGGTCTCAAGCAATAGCGAACAACACATTTTCTTTGAAAGCCCAGAAATGAAATCAAATCTATTCCAATTAATGAACACTTCGTGACAAAATTCATAAACGGTAAGTGAAGGAAGGCGGGTTCTGCAGCTTCTTGTACGAACTGGAATGCACTTAGGCGGATAATTTGCAGTTAAACGTGACACAAGCCGAGTGAAGCTCAAACACGGGTGGCTTTATACCGTAGAGTGGGTGGGGGTTTAATTTTTAGGATATTACATCTCGAGAGTCGAGAACCTGTGGCTTCAAACTGCGGGTTTCTTTGACTCGGAATTTTTCGTTCACTTGGGAGACGAAATAAAGAAGTAAAAACACGAAACCGAGCACAAAAACGCATCAAATGTGTAATACAAATTATCAGTGAAATAAAAACAAACTTATGTGAGATTTATTATTTGGGAAAAGCGAGATTCCCTTAGATTTTTTCAACACGCTGGAAATCCAACCCACCATCTTCTTCGGCGAAAGAGAAAAGGACTTGAAATAGAGGCAATGACCTTTAACTGTGATTTACCTTGTTTTCATTTTGAAAATTGTTGCGTTGAAAAATTAATATGATTTAAAAGAACAGTTTCTGTATTAGGAAGGCATTTCGTGAGATGGAAACTAAATTGTGCGTTGAAAGAGGCAGCACTGAAGCTAATCCTAAACTAGCTTTTTGATTTGAGCCATCACTGTCCAAGGTGAATTAGTTATCATAGATGCCAAAAGGTGGCAGAATCGTCGTCCTCCATTTTTTGTACGGTATTCTTTGGTGGTGTTTTCTTCAGTTGTCGTATTTACGATGGGGGAAGGAAGCGACGACAGCACACCCAAAGTCCCGCGTCTTGCGAGAGCAATGATGAAACTAGAGGACATGGTTATGGGCCCTGTAGATTGGGTTAAACGTAAGTTAGAGAGGCTAATATTCTGACTGACTCTGTTGCAAAGTGCAAGGCTAACTAAACTGTACATGGCTTGTGCGGCTTGTGGACTAAGTTGTGCTAGGCAACACGTAGCCCTTCGGTTGGCCGGTTAGGGGCTACAATTTTTTATACGTTTTTCGTCCTGTGTATTTTAAATGGTAGGCCAAATCCGGTCACCTCATCAAAAATACATTCCACGCTTAAAACATGACTTAAAAAAGCGCTTACTTTCTTCACTTCACTCAGTCAGTTCAGTGGTCCCTTCTACTGGCACTGGGCGGATATAGCGGTCCCTGATTTAGAGAACCAGTTTCATCCACTAAGTAACGAGCCATTATTCAGTGAATGCCTGGTTCTCTAAATCCGGGACTACCATATCCGACCAGTGCCCTTTCTACTTGCTATACACATAGGCGGATTCGGGGGGGGGGGGCTCAGGAGGCCCGGGCCCCCTCCCCCCTTGGCTGCCGCAAAAAATAAAACACCAAGAGTGTAGGGAAATGTTGAGTTTAATAATTAACCCCGGTAATTAAAATTATACGGCTGAAACCAGATTTAAATGTGTGCAGTTTTAGTGTTTGGGGTGGGCTCAGATCCAATTTCAAGTGTCAAATTCGGAACACGGCGCAATCGTAACGGAACTATGGCTAAGTATAGGCTCTCTCGCGATATCCCAGGCGACCAGCAGTGGTGCTGGGCACTATGACTCTGTTTCCGTCGTCTGCTCCACTGGGCAATGAAGAAAATTACTTCATTTTTTAAAGAAAATGGAATCTTTGTGATGATGAAAAAACAGAAGCTGCTGGTAAGATGTCAATTTTAATCGAAGCCTTAGCGATTCACTCAAAAACTCATAATTCTTTCTTTGTCAAACCTTAACTTAAGATGATTTCCAAATGAATCGCGTCATTATTGCCAACACAAAAAAACAGGATTTGGTCTTTTGGGCAATTGAAGACTATTTTAAATACAACAAATTTGTTTCGAACTGATTGCACTAAATATAAAACATGTAATAAGCATTACAAAAAGAAGGTTTCGCTCGCAAACGCTGTGAACCATAAACACGTAGGTAGTAGTAAATTCCTTCCAGCTCAAACAAATAGCAAACTTTTTTTCGAGCTATCCCTCGTTCAGTTGTCAAAATTATCTACAAAGTGCAATGCAAGTGCAATCATCTCGACATCAGTCACTGGCAGAGCAAGAGGCCAGGGGCCCGTTCCAAGAAACTGACTTAAGTTCATTTTTGACTTAAGTCTAAGCTTTGTCTTAACTTCCAATCTTTGAAACTTCCACATCCGGTAAGTTTGTCAAAATTAAGACAAAGCATACGTCAAACACTTAAATTAAGCCTAAGATCTCTCCCTTGAAATGAATTTGAGACAAATTTAACTTTTATTTTAAAATTTAGTAAAATTTAAGAATTGTCTTAGCTAAGTCAGTTTTGTTGGAACGGGCCCCTGTTCTGTAGCGCGTCCACCCACTTAAAGTTAATACAAGTGCACTGCCTTCAGAAAACAAGGTTAAAAAAGGCCCCTATAATCAGTGTAAAACAAGCTCGTGCCATTCAATTATATTAGTTATTTCTGTACCAAATTTACGACAGTTTCTTGCAACAATCTTGTCGTGCATATCGTATCGTAGTGTACTTCCAACTTCATAGTAGTCATTGTCGTTGCTCAAGGTAGTTGAAAATTTAAAGCTACGTCGGACGCCATCTTGGATCTCTAAGCAAACTAGGTACAGACTAGAGAGTGATCGCAAGTGCTCGTCTTCGCTAAAATGTGTTTAAGAAGCAAGCGAGCACCTTCTTACCTAATTGAACAGTCTTAGTCATAGTCACCACTGCACTAGCTACTCACTGGTGATGAGTTGAAGTAGGACTGTCTCAGATTATACAGAGACACTTGAATCTCAATGTATTTACCTACAATGCTGCATCATCTGTCAAGCATAATTCTGGCCTTGTTTTGGTGCCATTGGAATTTCTTATTTTATTTGTTTGTGCTGTGCTTATTTCATTATTTTTCTCGACTGCGTAATTAATTATATTCGACCTTCAGCAAAATGCTACTGCTGTGGTATGGCCTGGGACTACAAAGGGTGAAAGTTGGATAAACTTGAGAAGTGATGGTGGATGCAATATTTTGTAACATGAATCCTAGAATCAGCCTAACATTACTAAAATGAGGCCAATGTAAAAATGCATTTTCTTACCTACACCTGTTATGATTTGTAGCCAACTGGACCAGTGGGCTGTGTCTTTAGTCTCAGACTTGCTCTCGTGTTTCTGTCGAATTCCCTCATCCATCTTATGACAAGTTTTGTATAGGTAGAAAAGGGCTTTAAATGATTGACTACCAGTCACACTCCTGGGCTCAGACAAGTGAAATTGGCAAAGCATTACTTTAGAGCTATGTATAGATTACCACGATCATCTGTCCAACACATTGTGTCCTAAATGGATGAAATTCTGCTTTTATGAAATATGAATGTATTTTTCAGGTGATTGGAAAGTTTGTTATATGCTGAATCTGTTTCAGACTCTGTTGTGGAACCCATGCGAAGTAAAAATAAACAATACTACTATCACAGGAAGATGAGGAGGGTGCCCACTGTAGACGAGTGTTACACAGATGATTTTCCTTGCATATTCGAAGCTGAGGAACAATTCAAGAGGGATAAGTGTGTATTATTATATCTAGTGGAATAAATGGTTGTGACTAAATTTTATACTGTTTTCTAGTAAATAATAAAGAAGTATATGTTTATATAGGTTACATGCTGACATCTTTTCCATCTACACGCCATGAAAATAATAGCTGTTTTGTGTAGTTATTTCACTTGTCTCAGGCAGATCTTAGAATTTGGTGGGCAAAATGTAGGGTTTCCTAAAAATGTAATCACGATATTTATGTAATGACTGGGAACTAAGTTTCTGTAAGAAATTGTAATATTCTGCATACGTTTATTTTTTATTTCATGACCGTTATGCAGAACAGTGCATAAAGAATAGTATGTGAAAGTTTCATATGAATTTGGTCAGCCATTTCTGAGATGTGTGTTCCAAAGTTGGCCAAATTTGGAATTTTTCTAGGGTCGTACTGTACCTTAACTTGTCTGAGAATGGGCATCCTGTCTTTGTGTAGCAACTGATGTTAAGTCTGAGCGATAGTGACAATCGTATTTGTATCTCTCTGGCCTAGCATTTTTTCCTATGACAGCTGAGCTGTAATCTTAGTACAAGACCCTCTTTTGTTCCAAGGAGATATAAGCGAAAGAATAGCTGCAGTTAAAAATGTTATCAGTAGCAGTTCTTTATTCCTTTATTCAAGTGCAAATTTGATGTTTAAACTGTTTCATAAATGTGATTTGGTTTAGAGTTGTTCTTGGCTTTCGTTTCAGGAAAGTGGATGCCAATATACTCAACATATTACGTCAGCGCAAGATGGAGTGCATGTTTTACTACGGCCCTGACGCTGACACCAAGTGTACAAAGGTGACAGAAGATTACGAGCTGGCCGCCGCCAACCACTTTGCAAAGTGTGAGTATGGCTTAATCATACTGCGGCAGTTATGTAATGTCAACAATAATTTGACACGCTCATGCAAGTAAAATTTAAAATAAAATCTTAGAAGAGGAGAAAACATTCGTAAATATGTAGTTGGTTATAATGTGTATTTTTAATGATCCTCTTGATTTTACCTGATAATGTCTAATGTTTTTTATTTCAATATTATTACTGTTTCATGAATGTTTCTAAAGGCAGGAATTAAACATGTTTGTTTGGGATTCAATTTGGGTCCTTGGGATGGTCAACACATTTATGTTTAGTAGAAAAGCTCATTGTGAGCGAGAGGTCTTTTCATACTCTGTAGAGCCTTCACATTTGCACAGTGATGGCATCCCACTGTGATACAAGTTAACATCTTATAAGTAAGAATTAGTAGTTTTGTTACACACCATAAATTGGTCACATTAGGCCCAAAAAAGCTAAGTTGATTCTGGTCTTCGATGACTCATTTCGAGACCTGTGCTCACTGACTAAAAAAAATTGTCCATCTGCCTCAATTTCAGCCAAGGTTTTTGTGTGTTTTTTGAAAAGCGGCTCAAAGTCACTTAAACAAGGGCAAGTAAGGTTTGCCAAGCAGTGAGTAAAAAATCCTGCATCATTTTTGCTCATCTCTTGTAGATTTTCTTTTTTGAAAAAGTAAGCAACTAAAACAATAGTACGCTTGAGACTCGATTTTCAAAAAATACAGAGAGACCAGAACCAATTACGCTTCCTTTAGCCTTACATGACCTTGAGTTTAAATTTAAAAAGATCTCTG
The DNA here is from genome assembly GCA_002633005.1 of Phoronis australis. Lineage (NCBI taxonomy): Eukaryota > Metazoa > Phoronida > Phoronidae > Phoronis > Phoronis australis. Next base: position 977,853 of record NMRA01000048.1, read on the forward strand.
TCCCGACTGGGGCTGGAACCCGAAACTTTCTTAGTTTATACCAGCACAATTATATGCAAGTTGGCATCTTATCGTAACAAGGAAATGTGAGTTGCGAGTCTTAACTCTTAATCTGTGGCTCCCTCTAGTGTCCATGTTTGTTACAGATGGTGATTTAGGTGCTCTGCCTCGTGTTATACAGGCCTACATGAAGCAGAAACATCAAATGTTATGGGAAAGGCGACACAAGATGTCATTAGTTACTGGACAACCCATTGACGTGCAGGAAGATTAGATTAGTTCATTAATTCTGACTTTTGGTAATAAATCAATGCATTACTCTCAAGGCTTAACCCGTTACCCATTTGGACATGCCATTGGCCAGTTTTAGTTGTTATGGGGACCATTTATTCCCATAGCCTGCATATGTATGCCAGGCTTTGTATCATGTTCAAAGAAATCAATCAATGGTGACCAGACACCACATTTGGTATTATTAGATGTCCAAGTTGGAAGATCTAATTTTGGCTTCTATCTCAAATTGTAGAGGAATTCTATTGCCATAGACATACAATGCCCGTTATCTATTCAAGTGCACTGTCTATTAAATAATAATATGATAATGTTACACTGCCCTGTGCATTTATAGTGCGATCCATACCAACCGTGCTTGTACTTGTTTCAATTAGCTTTATGAGCCACATCATTTCTTAAGGTCTAGTGGTTGACATAACATTCACCAGGGGGCGCTAATGAAGAAAGGTTCCTCTTTCATTACTTAAACAGATGATGAGCATTAAGAGTTTCTATGGACTAATAGTCCCACATTAATACTACACAGGACTGCATGCATCTCTACAAGACTGCATGCATCTCTACAGGACTGCATGCATCTCTACAGGAATTAGTTATTGTAGTCACCCATTGTGGCGTAACAAAGAGTGGTTGTTTTTGCGTGTGGAGTTGAAGTCGGAAAAATGATTGGATATTAGAAATAAAATGTGTTTGGAGATAAACTGTACGTTATTTGTTTAAGTTTGGTGCCTTAGTATTGGGTCAGAGAGAAACAACTGAAAAACAATTTTGATATAAGATATGGTTTTAACAACAAAAATAACTTTATTTCCGAACAACAACACATGACAACAATAAAACATATTTCAGTAAGTAGTTGATTACCTACAAAATCACAGTTTTCATTTGTTAATAATGTTCATTCAACTTAAATGTGTTGAAATACTGACAATTTAAAGACTATGTGAAAACAAACCTCCAAATACCACACATAGAAAGTTTTGGTAGTCTCAAACACAGATATTTGAAGTGAACACAAAACAATTGCACAAAAGTACCATAATTATCTCTTGCCACCTGCAGCTTGCAAAAATCTTACTAAAAGCAGAAACTGACTATCAAGGATAACGCAAGACTAGATTCTCAAAAAACATGCCATTCCATTATGAACCTGTTTAAATTACACGATTTTACTACCTGGACATAAAACCCAAGTAATACCTAATACATAAATTTCCTTCTGACCACGTTCAATAATAATCTATAGTAACCTGCAAGTGAACATGCCATTGCAAAAGTTTGACTGCTTTAATGTCTGAGTGACACTGTACATGTACTGTACACAGGTTACTGGTCCCTTAGTGTCTACCAATGAGGTTAATAGCAATAAAAATGTGTTCAATGATTTGGTATACATGTTTGTGTTTCCAAATTGTGCCAGTTTTATTGAACACTTAAACATGTGCAAGTTGGACATGTGTAAGTCAGTTTTCATTTAACTTGGACTGAGTTCTGCTAATTCTGGTTAATATGCAGTTAGCTCTTCAGACAAGTACAATCTACACTTAATGTCTCGGTCTAGTTACATAGGACTTACAATTATGTATTAAATGTAGTCACAAGCAATTGCTTTTGCAGCAACAAAGCTCTATCTCTTGCTGTTTTCTGAATTAGGAATTGAGAGTCAAAGACTGCATTTTTCAAAAAAAGTAGTGATAGACGGTCACAAGAGTAACATGCCAGTGCCACAATTCCTGGGGTACACTCTTGTTTTTTGAAGCAAGCATGGAGTCCCCTACAGAGCAGCAGGGAACTACCGTGACAAGAAACAAAAACTTCATGTCTGAGTACTAAATACGCATTACTACAGTGTAGTGTCTGACCAATGGGGGTTACATGTTGTGCATGTAGTGTCTGACCAATGGGGGTTACATGTTGTGCATATAGTGTCTGACCAATGGGGGTTACATGTTGTGCATGTAGTGTCTGACCAATGGGGGTTACATGTTGTGCATGTAGTGTCTGACCAATGGGGGTTACATGTTGTGCATATAGTGTCTGACCAATGGGGGTTACATGTTGTGCATGTGGAATTGTAGGAAATACAATATGAAAAATGAGCAAGCAAGACTAGGTCAAAGAAGCATACCATGGCAACTTAGACAGAAACAAGTACAGGAGATGATTCTGTCTCTTATCACAAACCAAATAAAATGCACTACAATTTCTTGCACAAGATAGTAGTCTCCAATGCTACAAATTCAGCCACACTTCAGTGTTTGTAATGCTTGTGTATCCGGTGTCCAATAATACAGCTACATCTGTCCCAAATTTAAAACACTTATTTTGGATTAATTCTTTATGATGGTCAATCCAGTAAACAGAAGTTTAAAGCGACACAAAATCTAATTTAATTTAATTTAGACAACCTACCAATACAAAATTGATCTCAAATTGACCCTTTGTTAAATTGTAGGTGATTTCAGACCTTCGAAAGAACTGGCAATTTGTTATTACTCGAGACTAAGCTCTACAGACTGTAAGGTCTCAAGGAATAATGAACTTGGTTCTCATAGAAATCACTCCTCATCTGAGCAAGGAACTTGAGACAAGTTGTATAGTGGTAAGGTGTCTAAATGAAGTTTGTTTCTTTGATCAAATGTAGGTTTACAGCCACTTCAGAGTACGGTAAAATCTCACGAATGTTGGGCAAAAATACTTGCAGAAATTTGTCTTTTTTCATTGTTCAATGTCTTCTAACATTCTAATGAATGCCATAGTTTGTCGGAATCATTGTCTGACCGTACCTAAGGTATAGAAGCTTAAAAATAATAAAGAATTTATTTGGTATTACTTGTCTTTTATGAAGAAAATAGAATTCCATTTGTCTGCTATATTGTGTCCTAATTGACGAGATTTTATGATGTATTAAAACAGAACCACTACTATCCCCCATGGATGTGGTGAGGTGATAACAGACTTTATTAGAGTGAGTGCTGTCCATTCAACCAATGCTTTTAATCTAGTACAGGAAATGAAGCTAATGTTCTCAGATTTTGTCAGAACTGATTACCCTGACAACAAAATCTTTCAGTACTAAGACCAATTACAATGTGCTGCGGAGCTGTATGTTGAAAACATTCCAAAAGCAAAAAGCGTGACATCTGGACCTAGGGGAAAATGTCAGCCGGAATACCTACAGAATGTCACGCCGGAATACCTACAGATGTCACGCCGGAATACCTACAGAATGTCATGCCGGAATACCTACAGAATGTCATGCCGGAATACCTACAGAATGTCACGCCGGAATACCTACAGAATGTCAGCCGGAATACCTACAGAATGTCAGCCGGAATACCTACAGAATGTCTGCCGGAATACCTACAGAATGTCAGCCGGAATACCTACAGAATGTCACGCCGGAATACCTACAGAATGTCACGCCAATGACACTATTTCAATCAAGCCTGTGAAATGAGACGCGCAAATAAAGGCATGTATTGTGAAAAGGAGAGAAAACATGCAGTCATGCATTTAACAAAACATGGGTACGTAAATATAATCACTTAATTGAAAAGCGGCTTCAAAAGCGAGATGTTCAAGCCAAAAGTGGGACAGTTGACAGCTAAGTAGCATGTCCCACATGTAATTCAGGGATTGCACAGATTATGCATCACCATTCTTTACTGTGACAGTCACAGTACAGAATGGATGCACAAAATTTGTCACTGCATGTCAGGATACACAATGATCACTACAAAGCATGGTACAGCATTGGCTCATCTTAGTTATAACACGTTGCAGTACACACTGTTTTACTTTGTCTGTGGCAGCACTGTTTTATCACAGAAATTAATACGACCACCTAACAGTCACCTCTTCTCTATTTCTTTGAACCTCTCTTGTTTTCACTTGATATGTATTTTTCACCTTTGTCAGGCTGCAAGAAATAAAACAAAATCATGGGGTCAATTAAATTCATGATCTCATCTGCTGTACATATAATACCTCCTCTCATCTGCTGTACATATAATACCTCCTCTCATCTGCTGTACATATAATACCTCCTCTCATCTGCTGTACATATAATACCTCCTCTCAAGTTGTCAATAGACAAAGAAGAACATTGTATTAAGTGGTCTTTCAATAATTACCAAAATGTTAAAGTTTATGCTTTTGCATTAATCACAACTCAGGAAGTTAATCATGCACAGCAGTAATTTAAAATTCTTTAGCCACTCAAGACCTTCCCTCGTGAATTTTTTCATGGATGTGATATCAATAAATGGCAACATTTGGCCAACAGTCTGGTGTTTCATAACATCATAGACTTTTTGATTAATGAAGCTGCAATAAACATACTTCCTGTTCATTACGTACCATTCTCTGGACTATAAACATACTTCCTGTCCATTACGTACCATTCCCCTGGACTATAAACATGCTTCCTGTTCATTACGTACCATTCTCTGGACTATAAACATACTTCCTGTCCATTACGTACCATTCCCCTGGACTATAAACATACTTCCTGTCCATTACGTACCAATCCCCTGGACTATAAACATACTTCCTGTCCATTACGTACCATTCCCTGGACTATAAACATACTTCTTGTTCATTACGTACCATTCCCCTGGACTGTTAAAAGCTGCCCAAGAAATGTCCAACATCATAATCTGATCTAGTATCACGTTTGACTAAACTTGACAAGCCTATTGTGTTGGTACACAATGCTGTCAGTGGTAGTAAACGAGTCAGAGCTTACAGTCACACAATGGAATCAGTCGGTGAAAATTAACTTAATTTCTCTAGAAGTCAACCATTTTTCACCGTTCAAAGTTTTTTTGATAATAGTATTTCTTTCAAAACACTTCTTTTTCACATTTGTTGAACATTGTTTGGAAATAGTATTTTTGAATATCGGTTAACGTCAGACGCATTGTTTACAACATAATTGCTGGAATACGTGAACTGATCAGATGACCACAATGAGAGAGCTGGACTATGTCAATATTGGTTAGCCAACTTTCTCCCCTTGCTATCACTATTAAACTCGTTACGAACCCGCGCAGAGGAATGAGTATCCCGATTGACTGGTCGGCCAATCGGGATATAGCCCTGTCATTTTCAGTTTCAAAGTGGCAAACCAATGTTTACATAGTCCAGCTCTCTTGTCTGCTTTCATCCAGCAATTATGTTGTAAATAGCGCACCTGACTCTAACCGATATTTAAAAATACTATTTGCAAATGACTTTCAACAAATGTCGTGAAGTAAATGAGTTTTGTATGAAATAGTTGCACCAAAAAACTTTGAATGGAGAAGAACGGTTGACTTTCAGAGAAATTGGATGCAACTTTCACCTGCAGATTCCTTTGAACAACTGTAAGCTCTGACCAGCTTAACCACAGTATTGCATGCCAACACAAACGGCTTGCTTGTCAAGTTTAATCGAGCGTGATACTAGATTAGATCGTGATAGTGGAAATTTCTTGATTTTTACACTCCAGGAGAATAGTATGTAAAGTGATAAGGACATGGCTGTATCCCAACCAGCCGATCAGTGAAATCAGGATACTCATCCCACAGCGCGGTGTGTAACCCAAAAACAGGGTAATGAATAGCTGGGAAAATAATCAGTGTTACTTACTGGGAGTATTTTGAATGAGCATGTCAGGTCCTCAGACACAATCATAACGCCAGCGGCATTGTCAAATTCCCCGCAATAATTCGGAGCACTGAACAGTGTCACTAACTGAAATTAAAATGTTATATTAGATAGTAGTGAATTTGTCAATTGTTTCCCGTGTGATACTTCTCAAAGAGAGAGAGAGGGGAAGGAGGGGACGGAGAGAGAGGGCGGGAGGGAGAGCGTGGGCAGGAGGGATATCGTGCGTGAGAGGGAGAGGGCAGGCAGGAGGGAGAGGGATCGGAGGGAAGAGCGGACAGAGGTAGAAGGCAGGGAGATGGGGGCAGGGAGAGGGGGAGGGAGGCCGGGGAGATGGGCACAACTTGCCTTGCTGTTAGTAAAACCAGGAAGAGATAACCAGGAAGGGACAACTGTTTTAGCGCATTTTAACGTATTTTCAAAGGTGATTTCAAAAGTAAATGTTAAAGTAGTCTGGAATCCAAGCATTGTGTTTGAAAGCTTAACTCTTTAGCTATAAAATGACACCACTTTTGTCCCCAAAGACTTCATATTAATGGCACTGGGATGCTTTGAACATGACTTGTTTTACCCTTCCAAAAGATGCCTCTTCCCAGGCATGTACTCGGGCACGATCCTCTTTTTTGAACCAACAGATGTCACTAATATATGCAAATGAGGCTCGCATCGTCTACGTCATA
>NMRA01000048.1:987396-1010852 GCA_002633005.1 Phoronis australis
GTGGTATCTTCATCAGCGCGTGCTCTCAGTGGGAGGTCACCGCTTTATCCACTCAAGCGCTCGACCAACAACTGACGAGAGTCTCAGAACTCCCACATGCAAATTTGATATGCAAATGAGGGAGTACTTGACTACTGCGCCATCTATACATCGACGGAAAAGCTTAAATGCCCGTGACTGCGTGTGGGAAGTTGCGATTGAGTGCTCTGAAGTCGATATTTTTAAAGTACAATTACACCACTGTTTAAGGTTGCAAAGTGAGTTTTTTATATCCTTCTATAGAAAAAGCTTTAATCTCTCTGATAAAATCATCTGTTTCCTTTTAAACGAAACTTAAGTCCTGAAATTAGTCCGGGGAAGTAGGCCAAAAACGGCGGTTTAGCTAGTTGTCCCTTCCTGGTTATCTCTTCCTGATAAAACTGTATAGCTTGCAAGATTCAGAGTAGTATATAAACTGCTAATTAAATCAATGCAGATATGATGTAGAAATTGTGAAGGCATGTTAAGCACAATTCAGCTATCATACCTTTCGTTTTTGGAAAAATTGATATCCATCTTCAACTACCTGTAATAAACATGCATATTATTTTAACATTAGCAACAGAAACTCAGATGTTCAAACAGAAAAGACGAATCAGAATGTCATGCAATCAATTACATTCACAGAATATGCTCCTTTTGACAGTTCTTCACGACTTACAACCTCATACTTAAGATCATTTGGGTTAGGTAGAGTTACCGGCTGGGGCCTGTTTCACTGAAAAGTCAACTTTTTTAATCTACACGGGGACTTATGCCAAAACTTATAACTGGGCGTCAGTCTCTATGCAAACAATAATCATAAAGTTACGACATTTTAAAGACACAGGTCGAACGTCTTTAGAAATTGGGTAGAATGAAGCACTTCATTTTATGAATAATTAGCCAAGGGATAAAACACAATCACATACTAAAATCACGCCTTGGTTAAGAAGGTTAGCTAGTTGATAGAGAAACAAGATGTTAAATGAGGGGCAGCAGTTTAACAGTCGAGCAATAAAACTTGGGTTGCATTGACAACAATACAAGATTCACTAATAAATATAAGTCAAAAAAGATGTCTAAGCAGTAATTTTACCCAACAAATAGTTACCTGGTGGGCCCTGACTACGAGGCTGCAGTCGTGTTTCTTGAGAAAGTTTCGTACGACGTCTCCACCAAATGTGTAGGAGACACCTCGGTCGTTCTCACCCCATCCAGTGATGTCCTGAAAAGCATATTTTTCTTTTGATCATATAACAGTCCAAAAATAAGTTTATAACTGACTTACCGTGTTCCAAATATTGGGAGCTTCACCAAATGCTGTTTCGGAACATCTGCACAATAAAAACCACACTTACGTTTTGTGAAAAAACCCATTCATTTGAGCATATCGTGGGCTAAATACGTGAAGAATTACGGTACATATTACATTCTTTTGTGCATACTTTCGTAACTTTCTCAAACTGACAGTTGTGAAATCAGATTTAAATTGCTAATTGAGAAGAGAATCAGAGCCAGCAAAATTACGTTCCTAACTAATCTAGCTTAGGCCAACAAATGGGCATACTGCCCCAAATGAGTTGGCCCAAATAGCAAATAGCCATACTGACATGAGTTGGCCCAAATAGCAAATAGCCATACTGACATGAGTTGGCCCAAATAGCAAATAGCCATACTGACCTAATGAGTTGGCCCAAATAGCAAGTAGCCATACTGACATGAGTTGGCCCAAATAGCAAATAGCCATACTGACCTAATGAGTAGGCCCAAATAGCAAATAGCCATACTGACCTAATGAGTAGGCCCAAATAGCAAATGGGCATACTAACCCAATGGGTTGGCTCGAATAGCAAATAATCAGGAGCGGGTCTAAGTGACAGAGAAAATTCAAAAAAGCTCTGTTTTCACATTTTTTCTATGACATTGCAAATGTGAAGTAGAGACAGATATAACCATTGGACATTGATTTCTAATATTATATGTTGGGTATTAAGTTTTGTGTATCAAAGTGAGACAAAGTCGAAATTTGTTGTGAATGACCTCACAGGAGATGTCTGGTTGTGTTTTATGATTCTACGAAGTATAGCACCAATCAATCTGTCAAACAATATGTGTGTGGCAAATATTTCTCAAAAACACAAGAAAGGTGAATACCGCAGTGATTCAAGAGGTAAATTATGACAGAATTCATAGTCAAGCGTAATCAAGTCATGGTCAATATGTTTGGGTTAGTAGTTGGACACTCAAGGAGCTGAATGCACCAGGCCCCAAAGTCTTGCTTTCAATTCAGTCCCAATAATAGATAGCACTAAAAAGGACTTTGTGTCATAGATTGTACTCACCTCATCAGAGGAGGCAGTGAAGCCTAGTGGGTTGAGTATTCACCCCCTGACCTCTAGGTCGTAGGTTCAAATCCCACTGAACTCCATTGCTTAACACTTGCCGTCAGGTCTCTACAGTCTCAGCTCAGTTTACATGTTTTATATATGTATAATAATGAAACAAAAAATAGTTTCAGGTGTTTTGGACAATGGGCCGAGCAGATGCAATTGCATGTACAAGTCCTGCACTTATTTTTTTACTCACCTCATCGGGGTCTGACCAGAGTAAATCACAGACAAGTCCACAATCGGGAACATCCATGGGACGTTGGAGGTTACGCACCTGAGACAGGTCGCGGAGGTCAGGAGACAAGCCGCCATGCATGCAGAAAATAGTGCCCTCTACCAGGGCAGCTGAAATGCACAGACCATACATCATATGCATGCCACTGTATGGATCAAGAATTTTGTATTCAACAGTTATGTAGTTACACTACCATCCGTACTTGGTGACTTACAAATTACCGCCTTTTTGAATTACAAACATTATTGTAGCACATCAACAAATTAAAGTAAAGTACATGCACATAGCACAACTCAGGAATCTGACTAATTTTCACGTGCAGATTTATTTTAGTGAGAGTTTGAGACAAGAGTTCACCTAAAACAATATCTAAAAAATATTTAGGTGAGCATTTAAAAGGGAATTTTTACCTATTGGTAGACAGTTGAAACAATCTGTGAATACTTTCCACAACTTGATGTTGTACCTCCTTTTGCATTCATCATAGAACCCATAGATCCTGAAGAAGACCAACCAAAATACTACCAAGACCCTAAAACAAGACTGGACTACCTAATACACATACTTACACAAGTGATACTTGGTGGGCGTGTCAAAGAGACATGTCATGGGCATGTCATATTTCTAATTATTCCTTTGAAACCAACGAGAGCTCATGCTCAGGGTTGATTGAAATATATGCACTCATGTCAAATGCTTAATATTTTAAGAAATATCAGATGTTGTATATGGCGCTTTCACCAGAAATCAATAGGATTCCCTGATCTATATTATTCTTCATATTCTGTAAGCTTGGTGGAGATATCTACCTCAAGATTTTCAGTTAATTGATTGAACAATTTCAGTCAGTCTTAAGATTCAGTACGTTACCAATTAAGGCAACAGGTATCGTAAAAACAGGACAATATAAACAAACATTTAGAAACAAAGATTATGCTCAATTACTGTAAGAAAAGTGATTGTAGTGACAGCTCTGTTAGTTCACACCACACTGCCCACACAGAGCTATGTCAAACATAAACCACACTCGATAGATGAAGTTTGAAGAGCATAAAACTCCTACAAGTGAGTGATTGCAGAATAATAGCACATACCACAATAGCAGCAAACTGTCAAGGGGGCCATAAACACACGTTCTGTCACAGAAACTAACTTAATTATCATTTAAGCAACATACTGCTATAAAACTGATCTCAACTTGTTCTTAACTTGGATGAGAACTGGTTTCTGAGCTTGGAAAAACTGTCAGTTTGGTTCTGTTGAAGATTATGCTCAGCGTTTAAACTTAAGATATAAATGTAACAAGTCAACTTGTAGAACCTGGTATGAAGCACTAATCAACTGTCACCGCCTTCCGAGACGAGAAACTATTACTAAGTTGAGATCAATTGATTAATGTAATGTGGTCAAAACAAAATGTTAAGTTTTTGTTAAGAAAGACAAGTTTATAGTTATAGTTTAGTATGATCAATGAAAAAAGTCAGCAGGTGACCCGCCACCTACAGCAGGGCACCAGGCATGTTAGGGCCTCAAGACCTCAATGAGTGGGTGAATATATATACAACTGATGCATCCAGGCAGGACACTCGGTTGAAATTCGGACGAAGGCATCTTGGCCACTGTTTTTCCTCATTTTTTAACAATATGAGATAGTAGCAAAAATGAACCAGCATGGCGAGGAAACGGTATTTTGTCGTATTACCAGCAGTATCCACACTACATCAGGGTATCAGCACATCAATAAAACGGCATAAAATAATTAAGCTCCTTCTAGTGGTTTCAATAACATGAGCGAGAACTTGTACTGTTCTTTTTTACATATAAAATTAAATACATTCCTGTGGCGCACAACAAATGTCAATCATGAGACCCAATTCAGTGCAGCAGTAAGATATTTTGCATTAATTTTATTCTTTGGATTTCAAGAAGTTCCAAGAAATGTGGATTTTTGAAAGCAAGCTGCGGGCAGACTTCTGAAACCATCACATTATTGAAGAAAAACAGAAACGCACGCGCACACACACTCCCAAGCTAGATAAAGAAACACAGCCCATTACTCTCACCTCCAACAATTCAGCCCATTACTCTCACCTCCAACAATTCAGCCCATTACTCTCACCTCCAACAATTCAGCCCATTACTCTCACCTCCAACAATTCAGCCCGAGTGATACACGTCACAGATAGACAAAACTGCAATATTTTTTTCCACTATTACGTTGTCAAACAGAATTAGGCGGGGATGATAATTTTGTAAATAATGTCATTCTAATATAATCTAGGTTGAAATTCAAAAACTTTTACAACGATTTTCAGAAACCATTAATAATTTGATAAATTACATCATTTTTGGCCATAGTAAGATTGACCCTACAACTATGGTGATGACCTACTTACTATTCCCGGTCTCTCTTGCTACTATCATATCACCACATGGATTTGACTTGATTGGTATTCGACACTTGCTGTTTTATTGTATATATTATCCTGATGTTGTGTTATGAATAGACGAAACGTTGAATGAACATGACTTATTTATTTGTGCGGCGATTGTCCGTTTCTTAATTTGAGAAAGAAAATTAATAAAAAATGAAAATGTTCCGACGAGGGACACCTGGCGAAATCAACTGAAAGAGCAAGGGAGACAACAATGACGACAAAGTCAGCTATTACGGTATCGCCAATAGCAGGCGCCACTTGCTGTAAGGACTATTTCCCAGGTACACGAATGGAGATAGACTTGTATGAGATTAGATTTGCTATCCTGAGTGACTTGTCAACTCTTACAAATATGCCAAGGAGTAATAAACACATTGTGTTATTTAAACATTGTCAGGACTGGTATGTAGGTGCATCTCTTGTATTTAGAACAAACTTTGCCACATGCTGGGCATTTCTCTTTTTTGGTTTGTTAACGCCACCGGCATCAAAACTGATGAATACACTGAAACACCAACAACAGTCAAAAACAGAATGAGAAATGAAGCTTGTGTTGTTGGCATGAAAAGAAAACGTCAAGAACCCATTGTTGTTGTTGGACCGTAAGATGGCTATTGTAAGCATGAGAAATTTAGCAGTGTCGGACCTAAATCTAGAATAACTGAGGAATGTTGAGCGGTGACAGAAATGAATACGCAATCCTTATATATTCACATACCAAGTATCAAAAAGATTTGTCAATTGACAACTGAGCTGTAGCTCCGTAAAAAGAAATATGACTACCACAGTGCCATCTTGCATGCAATTTAAACCCAAAACAATAGCTATTCACGAGACACTTGTTATTTGCAAATTTCATGCTCACCACATTCTCAACCAAAAAAATATTACCACACAGTAACCACCAAGTAAAAACTAAATCAAGACATCACAACAAAGCAACATATTTCGCACTATATTTCCTGATTTCACAATGCAATTAACAAAAACATCATAAAATGTATATAAAAGTCATTAAAATTAAAAACTGATAAAAGTAATGGGCACAGCCATTGTTATTGTCTATCAACCTAGGAATTCAGCTGACATTTTTTCTTTTGGTCGTGTCCATAAGAAGGACTCGGACGACATGCCTCGCCCTCTAATTAATTCACCTATGCCCCTTCCACTAACAAATAAGATTGAGATTCCCAAATGAGAGAAAGTGCTGCACATAAAGCACCTCATACCTGTTAATGGTCGCACACTCGTGGTTTCCTCTAAGCAAGAAAAAGTTATTTGGGTACTTTATCTTGTAAGCCAGCAACAGACAGATGCTCTCTAAGGACCGTTTGCCTCTGAAATCACAAATTTGCAACTTTTTTGAAATAAAGTAAAGAAAATATGACGTACTATTGTGACACAAAATTATGAAAATCAATCCTGACTAAAATATTATAAAGATGCATTTTGCCCTGACCAGAAAACTAAAATGAAATTAGGCCTGTTCCTCACAAAATTAGTGTTATAACATGTCCTACTATAAGGTTTCATTTCCGTTACCAAAAAGAATATTGATGGCCGGAGAATAGACCCACCGAAATGTCGTGACAGTTCAAATAGACAAGAGGTTGGTGTAAATAGACCAAGAGATTTTAATAACGGTTGTAAAAGGAACATTGAAACCATCAGCGACTCAAAAAAACGCTTCCGGGTTTATAGTGGTTGGCCAACCCCGAAATTGCAAATTGGAAAATGCCGCATGTACGCATTGCTTGAGAGTTGAGTTGCCAGCTCATTGAGCAATAATCACTGATCAGAGAAGTGCGGTTATGTTTCAAATGACAAACCACTTCAGTGTAGCATGCAACATTGACGGCTAAATAGGAGACAAAATGCACCTTTAAGTGACATGAAATAATGCAAAAGGAAGCTTATAAGTACTAAACAAAAGCAAGGCGGAGCACAGACACAAGGGGTGACCATTATTTTAAAAATGTCGTCTAGAAGACGCAATACTAATAGACTCAATATAGCCTCCACGCCTACTGATACTATCCTCAACTGGAACTGTTACACTAACCTGCCAACTTTCATCATGATTTCTCAAGCAGTTGGAGGATAGGAAGATGAACAATGGAGAACAGAATGTTGATAACAGGGCAGTTAGTAACTTATTTGCTTAATTTCATGAGAATTGATCAAGGATTTTGGTAAATATCAAGACGAATTCAAAAAACACAAAACTCCATCCAAGGATGTCCACAGCAGTTAACTTTGTGACAAAATTTACGTCAGTTGTACAATCTCCTCAATAGGAACACAAAGCAAATTCCATGATGATCCATCAAGGAACTTGGTAGATACCTAGCCACAGGCACAAAAATAAAATTGCCACATAAGTCAGAGCCGTCCAAAAATTATGGTATTGTCAGCCATGCTCTCCTCAATATGCCAATATCAGGTGAGAGGTGGATGTCAAAAACTCCGAAATAATAAAAATGGCCACTGGGTGCTGCAAAATAATGAAAGGGGAAAGGCATAGTCAGCTCTGCAATGTATAACTATTTTGTCAAATTTCATGAAAATCTGTCAAGTAACTACAAAGGCAATGTAAAAAATAAAATTACTACTAGGGACACAGCAGTAGTCGAATCTGTTCGTAAGTCAGTCATAGGGATACAGCAGTAGTCGAATCTGTTCGTAAGTCAGTCATCAGTAGTCAGTCACATCCATAGACAATTTACCAAATTTTACCATGATCCTGTAAAAGCGTTAAGAGATAAAGCTGAGAATGCCAGATGGACAGACAGACGTCAGACAGAGAGGACGACAGTATGCAATCACATATAACTATGTCAGTAAATAATACAAGTTCTAACCACAAGTGTCCTTTTATTTTTGGTCTTATCGTATTATTGTTTACCTAGCAAAGAAAACATCTTTTGCTTAGCCTTTGACAACAGACAATTGTTATTTAAACCTGTATAATTTTCTTTTTGCTTAGCTGTCCAAAAAAACAAAAAGTGGCACTCGATAACTTTTTGAGCCACAACTGAATTTACCTCTCCCAACTTCATTAAAACTTGGCGCCTGCTTGGCTGCCTGGGTATTTCCAGTTTTTGTGCTGTATGTGAAGCTTACAAATGGCATTTGATTGATTTTTGAGTCTCTTCCGATTGAAAGGATGCTAGTTGCTGACCCTTTGACCCCCTTTTTGTAATCATGGCTTTTAGTGCTTGCTAGTAGGAAATTGAAATTTAGCACAAAATTCAGGAATCTTTGAGACATTTTGGATTTGTAAAAAATCTGGCTGGTCAATACCCACCTTTCACCCGATTTTCTAAAATCTGGAGAGTTTTGACCGTCTGAATGCACTGTCTCTCAGTTCAAAGAGCCCGCGTGTTAATGGTGACTTTGGGGATGAAAATTAATGATTTGATGTACTTTTTGTTCGTACTTTAATTACCTAGCTGCACTTCCAGTGGTCATAAAAAAATATGAAAAATCCACTTTGGATCAGTTTTATTAGACTCTGTGCAAGGTTTTGGAAATCTTTGGCCCAGTAGACTGTTTATAGGATTTGTACACTTGTGGAACAGAGAGGCAGAGCTCTCCATCCCTGGTTTTTCAAGCCCAAAACCACTACGTCTGTTCAATGCCACCAAACAAAACCATAAGGTCATTTGCCACTGCAAAATTGATTTCAGAATTGTCCGTACCAGTATAACAGGACTTTGCTATTTATACTATTCATGAATCAAAAAAAAAACAATTCAAAAACTCCTGAGGGCACACTAGCCCTTCCAAAATTTGACCGCATCAACTCATTCGAAGGTAATTCCTGTATGCCATCAGAACAGTCAGTTACAGGGAGTGACAATGAACTGTGCTTGTTGCTGGGCCAAGCTAGGTGGCCACTGTATTATCACTTCTGAGGATGGTGTTGAATAAATGACACCGAAACAAGTCAAGTCTTAAAACCGTTGTTGTTTTCTTCCATATATGCTGCTACTTGCTATCATGGAGATAAAATAAATAATTGAAAAAATAATTCCTTAAGGAAAATGACACTGACGCAAAAGAGCGAAAACCTCGCGAAAAGTATGCAGAGAAACACTCTCGAACTCTCTCCTTTTCAAGTGGTTTTGAGAACAATGGCGGCAAAGTTTGAGGCTTGCAAGCAGATCGAGTGCACGCTTGTGTCTATAGACCCTTTCATACAGACTTAATTCCGGTCTGAGTGGAGCATCAACGTAAACTGCAAAGTTAACTGAACTGTTCGTACCGGCTTCAGTGGTTAATAGACATTGAAGTAAACAGTAGGTGATATAACTGTCATCAAAGTCATCGCAAGGTAGCACTGATGCATTGCATGCATGCTAAGAATTTTTTGATTTGACAGTTTAGGAACATTTATATGTGCTAATTGACATAACACTTATTTCTAATTCCAGTAATGATTATTCAAGCAAAATCAACTTTTTGCAACCATTACAGTGGCCCCTAGATGGAACCAAAGTTGATAGTTCATACTGCACTGCAGCGTCGACACTCCAATGTTAAACCCCCCTGTTTACTTTGAAGTTAACTGGTACTGTTACCTTCAATCAACAACCCAAGTTAACCGTTCATAGTGACCACAACTCCCCAAAACATCGACACATCGAAGTTAGCATGAAAGGGCCTCTTGTAAAGGGATATAAAGGTGCTATTTTTTGACTAATAGCATTTAACTTGCCACACGTGAAGCATACAAAATACCATATTACTATGTTCCACCTGTTCATAATTTATAAACAAGTAAATCAGGAATTATGAAGACATCGATAACTGCTGACTCAACTTCAGCCAAACCTTGTTCATAACACAGTTCTCCAACTTATAAAATTCTTTCACCAACTGGTCAAAAATTTTCACTCAATGAAAACTGACAGTAAAAGCCTAGACTATTGGGCACAAAAAAGTTAATGGAATGTGATATTTGGTTCTTGGAAAATGGCTACGTCTTCATATTCTGAAATTCTTATAGTTACACAGATCAAAATCGCGAGAATTTAGGTGGCAAATTTTTTCTAGATAGTTTGTGCTAACACCATGTTCCATCTATAGTTCATGATCTCAAATGATATTCTGTTTATTTTAGGCAACACTGCAAAGTGTACTTGGAACAAAACATCAGTTACACAGAATGAAACCTAGGGAGACAAGTTCAAACTGTGTCTCATAAATATCTCAAACAACACAAGCAAGAGACAACAGATTAAAACTGAATACAATGCCCTCACATTGCTGCAACATCAAAACCGTGTTTGAAAAATCTTGAGCCATGTCTGAAAAACTTGAGGCATATCTGAAAACTTTAGACCTACATTTAAAGTCTTTACCCACGTTTGAAAAGCGATTTTCCTTCATTTTACAAGAATTAGACAAATGATTGAAATAGTATATACTATTCCAACCTCATTTGTCTTGTAAAAATGCTGCAGCTAAGGAGAACCCCTTTTTGCTCTTTTGCAAGTAAAACTAATATGTTACTGAGATTGCTTTTTGAGAATTAGCAGAAAGGAGGATTTGGACAAGCGGCTACAAACATGTTAGGATTTTGCTGAGGGACAACTTTGAATAATCATGTCATTTGCCTTAAGCAAGATACAGAGATACAGGAAACTCTAAACAATTTCAGACACAATACGGCGGATTAAGTGAAATTTCATTTTCTTATTTCTTCATAAAATGCGTGTAGCGACGAATCAATGCTTTTTTGTGTACAAACTGTGCACCACAGCTACCAGCAGACAATATTTTAAAAACTTCTGGGCATTTGAAACAGTGTTAGAAGCCTTTGAAAAATTGAAAAGAGGTCAAATTTGGAAATTATTTTTGTCTGAAATTGGCAAGATTTTACCAATTAAACAGACCAAGACACAACAACAAAAACTACAATTTTTCAGAACAATTTACAACACCACAACCCCGCTGTACAGTAACATTTGTCTATTAGGAAATATTCCAGAAAAAATTAGCTCCACAGCAACGAACCTGTCAACATAATCTCCAAGGAAAAGGTAATTGACGTCAGGTGGATAGCCACACATATCAAATAGTCGCAGAAGGTCATGGTATTGACCATGTATGTCGCCCACAATATTCACTGGAGACTCCAATTCCAACAGCATGTCTTGCTCCAGGAAAATTGCCCGTGACTGTTGACATAATTGGCGGATTTGCGTCTCTGGTAATTGAACCTAAGGAATTGCAACAGCAAAAATACAACATAGAGCAATTTAGTATGCTGTGAGCAAGAAAATGACTTTTGCTTGATCAAATCTCATATTATCATGCGCAAGACAAACAGAAGCTAAAAACAAGATGGTGTACTTTTTCATCCTGGGTTATTTTGTAACATTTTTTGAGTGAGCCACTTGAAGGTCCCACCACACAACTGCCATTAAACCAAAGAAAATAGCTTGATTGATTCTGATCTGACATATTTTGAAACCAGTCACACACTGCTTAAAGACAAAACACAATATTCTTCTTTTTTAATAGTTACACAAATGTATCCAATGTGCATTTTTTAGCAATGTGGCTCGCCATTGATTAAGAAAAGGTTTCAAAACTCTAGTGGTAACACACCACTTCAGCTTATTTCAGTGACATTTTTGAAAAACTAAATATATCCCAACAATGTATCAAAATCTTAAAGAAACAAAAACAAGAAACGGTGGTTTTTATGGCCTTAGTTGACTCAAGCCAAAGAAAATTTGACAAAACCCTGTAAAACCCTACTCCATTAAATGGACCTTAATATATACCATGTAGATTGTAAGCAGTGCTGAGCTTTAACACATCCAAACCCTCCATCGCCTTCCAGCCACATAATTTACATCAATGGTTAGCAGTGAGATAGAAAAATAGTCATTCACCATGCTACAGATAACAGGATACTCTCAGTTATAGGCATATAACTTTGAGCATGAATATTGCAGTCAACATTTAAAATAGTTTCATCAAACTTGAATAATGAAATTTATCAGAATGAAGAGAAATTCTAACATTGTTTTCAGTTGAGACAAGAATGTTTTCTTGACAAAACATACAAACTGATCACCTACTAGCACAAATCCGTCATTATAAATAAACAATTTTCTACAATATTCCATCAAATTTTCATTTCTGGAAAAGGAACTTGCGACAAACTTTATCTTTCTAGACATATCCTGAAAATCACATGCTGTCATGGTAACAGATAGAAAGGTAAGTCGCCATTACATGTTATCATTGATGATTTTATTCTGGAAATGAATCCAAAGCTACGCTATAAATAAGTTCATGAGCACCAATATAACACGTTTTAATTGAACTATTTAACCCAATCGCAAATCCCATATGAACAAGCCAACATAGTCATCTCATCAGTTTCATGAGCTAAAATCACGTGAAAAAGAATTTTGTTCCAACTGTACACAATTTTTAGTCTTGGGCAAGGAGAAACTGATGCTTTGCACAGAGCGGCTAAACTTTCTGATTGAAAACTTGTTTGTGTCTGTATTTAGACAATGGGCAGTTTACACAAACATTGGGGCCAAGTTCCATAAGTGCAAGAATTTCAGGAGTACAGCTAATGTGGTCATTTGCTTTGCTTGCAATGTATGAGGATATCTCATGAAGTGTTGCGTGATCTTGTGATTTCGCCGGCTTCTGGCGTTCACGGAATGCATGGCCAAACTTACCTGCTTGGTAGGATTCTCCTTGATAGACAACAGTTGGTCAATGACTGAGTCTATATCAAATGTCTTGTTGGCAACAATATGGGCACCTGGTGAGACAGCACAATTTGATGTGGTCATATTCTGCATGTATTCTCTTGACTGATTATCACGCAGTGTGGTTGGCATTATGTCACAGACTTCATTTCACTGCTATTACTATCTGCAGACTCAGAGCCTACAAGACATGAAGCAAAGAGAAACTTTCTATTGATTACCTTTGTGACTAAATAACAAATACAACATAGTCAACAATACCAGATGGTTCTTAATTGATCGAACCAGCAGTAACCGTGGTAACCAATTATAAACTCCAATTCCCACAGCGGGCTAGTAACAATGACATAGAGAAGGAAGTGAGGCGCAACCTGCACTAAAGAGTCTCGGACTTTACCGAGACCACGCAGCAAATGGCTTTAATAGTGAAAAAAACACAACGGAGAAAAGAGCTAAACCCATTACTGAACTTACATTTCAACTGAGCGACTTTGTGTCCTTATTCTTTCCTACATTTATCCACTGGATGTCTAATTATCACCAATTGACAATGGAAAAATATTTAAAAACAGTGCAAACAAATCGATATTTTACTAGCAAGCAGTGCTTCCAAGAAAGACAATGTGAAAGAGAGGTATACAATGTACAATATTCTGAATAAATCAAGTTTTATTTTGGTCATATTTCTCAGCAAATGAAAAGTTTTGTCAACTTCTAACTGTTTGTAGTCACAGCTAACACTGGCCAAAATTGATAATTTTTTGAAATTTGTGTTTAAAAAATCAACAACCAAAACATATTAAACACCACATCATTTTAAAATAACCATAAACCAGAATCAAACAGTGTTTTGCCTTATATCTAGTCATTATTCAGTCACCATGGAAACAGTTTACAATCTAGATTAAACCTGCTTTGTCATAATTAATAAGGTGGACATTTTCACACATTATGCACATGTTGTAACCATGGCGTCGTATTTCATTTCATCAATGACTTGACAAAGTGGCACATTTGGCTACTTGTGGCTAGAACATTTGGCTACTTGTGGCTAGAACATTTGGCTACTTGTGACTAGAACATTTGCAAAATTACCAGAAATACACTCGTGTCTTTCAAAGTCAACGACTGCATTGTCACCTAAGGTGGTAAGTATCAGTTCTTCACATAAGCATGGATGGTGTTAAAAATGATGACATATAACGTCAAAACATAAGTTTCTCTCCCTCTTGACTCGTTAAAAAGTACTTTATACCTCAATTGTCCACCACAGTAGCTTTGTAAAGTGAGCAAGTCCCAAAGGCCTGATTGCACCAACACATGGTTTCTCAGTGGCAAAAGTACAGTGGAATCAGTTAATTGCATTTCAGGAACATGCCACTAAGATTATGAGATTAATTTCATGTCACAAGAAGCAAATTTAAAGAAATATCTGATGTTCATTAACCACCGATTCAAGTCCCAGCTATGGTCGTCATATTACGATGCTTTCATACCTGGGATGCTTTCATACCTGGGTATGCTATTAGTTTCCTTGACAATACTCAAGTCTTCAGGGCTCTACAATTTCCTGCACATTAGAAGACACATAACTACAGTTTGAACATATATCTCCACTCCCAATAAAAATGTCTAAATCGAGCAGTTAAGACAACACAGGATAACAATACCAATAATTACTGCTCACTTGAAGCCCATTCCTATCCTCCGGTTATCTTTTTTTTTCGGTAACAATGAAAGGAGTTCAATAGACCTTGGACAATGTTATTAGTTTAAGAATAGACACTAAAAAGGGTAATAGTCACATAAAGGCAAGGGCCTGTATTTTGAGAACCAATTTTCTCCACTGAACAACAAGCATCAAACTGGTTCTAACAATCCAGGGACGTGTTTAAGTTCAGCTATTGCCCTACTAGAAGGTAATGACACTGACCCAAAGACATATCATGTAAACATATCCTGGAAGAGTTATCAGATAAAATGGTGGTGTGGTAGAGTGACTTATGGGTTAAATCACTCATTATTCACAGTTTCCTCTCTCATTGTACCTCACTCACCCACACTGTTGAGTGTCCATCTAGGGTGCTTGGCCCAAGATTGTATACTTCTGCCATGCAGCCACCTCAAAGTGAGGGGTGATGCTCCGGTAAAAGTAGAGTAAACATGCCACTCTTGAAAATGGCTGCCGAGAACTAGTTTTCACTGAATAACAGCAATGCCTACCAGTGAAACAGGTTTCCAGTAGCCATTTTGAAGAGAGGCATGTCAACTGCACTTTAATTTACCGATGTTCTTTCTTTAGGAATACTCAACTGATTTAATTTCTGACAGAAAAAATAAAATTTACCAAACAATATGTTATGGAAAACATTATTATTTACAAGCTGTTACTAAAATCACACCATTTACAAATACATAGGCAAACTAAGATTATTTGCCTCTTGGTATTTAGTCATAAATATCACAATTACGTGTGTCAACAGTCCTAAATAAGTCATGACATTGTAGTAAGAAAACATGGCTGTAAACAGATGTGTTCTAGAATGTGAAAAAGTAATTTTGATAATTTTTGATTGGAATACACTTTATCATAAGTAACAAAAGAACATCAAAAGGCCAAATTTATTGGCAGATGAGTTAGACTTTTTAGATTTTATGATTTTCAATATAATTTCATTCAATAACACATTCAATTGTAAGCGGCTTCAGGGAGTAAATTTCAGTTGGCAAGTTACCAAAAGGATTATCAACCATGAGTTGCAACTGCACATATAAAAAACAAAAGGATTATCAACCATGAGTTGCAACTGCACATATAAAAAACAAAAGGATTATCAACCATGAGTTGCAACTGCACATATAAAAAACAAAAGGATTATCAACCATGAGTTGCAACTGCACATATAAAAAACAAAAGGATTATCAACCATGAGTTGCAACTGCACATATAAAAAACAAAAGGATTATCAACCATGAGTTGCAACTGCACATATAAAAAACAAAAGGATTATCAACCATGAGTTGCAACTGCACATATAAAAAACAAAAGGATTATCAACCATGAGTTGCAACTGCACATATAAAAAACAAAAGGATTATCAACCATGAGTTGCAACTGCACATATAAAAAACAAAAGGATTATCAACCATGAGTTGCAACTGCACATATAAAAAACAAAAGGATTATCAACCATGAGTTGCAACTGCACATATAAAAAACAAAAGGATTATCAACCATGAGTTGCAACTGCACATATAAAAAACAAAAGGATTATCAACCATGAGTTGCAACTGCACATATAAAAAACAAAAGGATTATCAACCATGAGTTGCAACTGCACATATAAAAAACAAAAGGATTATCAACCATGAGTTGCAACTGCACATATAAAAAACAAAAGGATTATCAACCATGAGTTGCAACTGCACATATAAAAAACAAAAGGATTATCAACCATGAGTTGCAACTGCACATATAAAAAACAAAAGGATTATCAACCATGAGTTGCAACTGCACATATAAAAAACAAAAGGATTATCAACCATGAGTTGCAACTGCACATATAAAAAACAAAAGGATTATCAACCATGAGTTGCAACTGCACATATAAAAAACAAAAGGATTATCAACCATGAGTTGCAACTGCACATATAAAAAACAAAAGGATTATCAACCATGAGTTGCAACTGCACATATAAAAAACAAAAGGATTATCAACCATGAGTTGCAACTGCACATATAAAAAACAAAAGGATTATCAACCATGAGTTGCAACTGCACATATAAAAAACAAAAGGATTATCAACCATGAGTTGCAACTGCACATATAAAAAACAAAAGGATTATCAACCATGAGTTGCAACTGCACATATAAAAAACAAAAGGATTATCAACCATGAGTTGCAACTGCACATATAAAAAACAAAAGGATTATCAACCATGAGTTGCAACTGCACATATAAAAAACAAAAGGATTATCAACCATGAGTTGCAACTGCACATATAAAAAACAAAAGGATTATCAACCATGAGTTGCAACTGCACATATAAAAAACAAAAGGATTATCAACCATGAGTTGCAACTGCACATATAAAAAACAAAAGGATTATCAACCATGAGTTGCAACTGCACATATAAAAAACAAAAGGATTATCAACCATGAGTTGCAACTGCACATATAAAAAACAAAAGGATTATCAACCATGAGTTGCAACTGCACATATAAAAAACAAAAGGATTATCAACCATGAGTTGCAACTGCACATATAAAAAACAAAAGGATTATCAACCATGAGTTGCAACTGCACATATAAAAAACAAAAGGATTATCAACCATGAGTTGCAACTGCACATATAAAAAACAAAAGGATTATCAACCATGAGTTGCAACTGCACATATAAAAAACAAAAGGATTATCAACCATGAGTTGCAACTGCACATATAAAAAACAAAAGGATTATCAACCATGAGTTGCAACTGCACATATAAAAAACAAAAGGATTATCAACCATGAGTTGCAACTGCACATATAAAAAACAAAAGGATTATCAACCATGAGTTGCAACTGCACATATAAAAAACAAAAGGATTATCAACCATGAGTTGCAACTGCACATATAAAAAACAAAAGGATTATCAACCATGAGTTGCAACTGCACATATAAAAAACAAAAGGATTATCAACCATGAGTTGCAACTGCACATATAAAAAACAAAAGGATTATCAACCATGAGTTGCAACTGCACATATAAAAAACAAAAGGATTATCAACCATGAGTTGCAACTGCACATATAAAAAACAAAAGGATTATCAACCATGAGTTGCAACTGCACATATAAAAAACAAAAGGATTATCAACCATGAGTTGCAACTGCACATATAAAAAACAAAAGGATTATCAACCATGAGTTGCAACTGCACATATAAAAAACAAAAGGATTATCAACCATGAGTTGCAACTGCACATATAAAAAACAAAAGGATTATCAACCATGAGTTGCAACTGCACATATAAAAAACAAAAGGATTATCAACCATGAGTTGCAACTGCACATATAAAAAACAAAAGGATTATCAACCATGAGTTGCAACTGCACATANTTTAGTCTGCTGGTAGATTTTCCGGAAAGAAGGTTCACATGCCCGGCTTTGCCCACTTCCCCGAGACAACATATGTTGCCCCCCCCTTATGGTATCCTAGATCCGCCACTGGTAAATGCATGTAGGCCTACGTGTATCGTTTGTAACGATATTTTTATCTCTTTTCGTAATGTAAAGTAAGTAAGTAATTTTTTATTATAGTGACATGTGTTCAAATGAATTTAAACAATGAATACGTTACAAAGATTAGAAACACTCAGCCCTCCACGGGGCTTATAATTCACTTTAGATACATGATACAAAAAAGAAAAGACAAGTGTACACGCATTGCAAGAAGACCAGAAAGAGAAGGCCGAGATAAAAGTGATCATAAATAAATATAACTTTTCCTTACTTCAAAAATAATTTTGATGAAAACTGAAGTTTGTTTTTCTAACAACATCTTTTTGCATGATTTTAATTAATTTACTTTCACAGCTTTCTGCACGAAATCGTGGATGTTTAATCTCAACTTGACAGTAAAAGGTGTTTCTGACATCTAAGAAAAACGGGCACTCAAACAGAAAATGTAGTTCAGTTTCGACCTGACCAGTGTGACAAAGACAGCAAATTCTATTATCAAAATCTAGAGAACGAAAACGCCCAACCTCAACCAATAGCAGTAGGGTTTCGGTTCTAATTTGAGCAAGAATTGACCTACTAGGCCGAGTTAAACCTAAATGCACGTAAGGCTCAACTTCAAAGACATTCTTCATCAAAACATATTGGTTCTTAACTTTGGTTTCGAACGGCTTTCAATCAACCACCTAATTACAGGCTAAATCATGCAAAATATTCTTACAATGAGACAGATTAACTGAACGTAAGTTATGAAAACAATCCGAAATCCCTAATTCTTCCAAAATGCTCAAGACTTCAGAAGACCAATTATTAGTACAAGTAGTTCAAACAGAGGGAAATTAGGGGATATCACTTAATTTTCCTTGGCAAATTTTTTACACCGGCGTTTCTGATTGGCTAGTCGAATTCTCAACAGGCAGCGCTTTACGCAAACAAACTGGCATAACTGATGGACTGAAGTGTAAATGTAGTCTGTTGCACAGACAAATCGGTGTTTAAAATTTATGTTCAGGAAATGTGAAGCCTAGAAATTGTGATTGCGCCTTTTCAGAGTGCATCTTTCTACTATCTATGACTTTTGTTTACTATACTGTCCTGTATTCATACAGTATGAATAACACACCGGCTAAATCGGCCAGTGTGATATGTGTTTATTGTACCATGTGGAGAATTTCTCGCTTACACTGATCACTGCTCAGATTCCCTTCGCCCCAGACAACTTTTATGATGCCTATTCAGCACGCCCTTTGTATTGATGTAGATCTGACCTAATGAAGTGGAAAGATAATAGCTAGCATTACTGTCTCAACAATGGTTGTTGTTAGTACACCCAATTTGGTTTTCTCTGACATTTTCAGAGTTACAGCCTGCAACTCTGGAGAGTAGTTTTAGCTCGGTACATTATAAATATTACAAAATGACTAAAAAGGTTAACTTGTGTTTATCTTCACAAAGGACCACTTCCAAAGGAACGATATGTTTCATATTGGTTTTCGTTATTTAATTTTAATGCTTCTGCCCACTTGTTTTTTTTTTCTTACCGGGAACAGGCTGATACCTTTTATCTAAGTTTTAAACTTGAAGTACCAAAACAGTGTCAGATTTTGATCGCCCGCGAAACTTAAGTTCATTGTGAGCCCATTCCTAAACTTTCCATAGTACAGGTACACTAAATATTTCACGTGTCATTAAAGTTTAATCTTTATTAAAACTCAAATCATAAAATATATACAAAAGTGCAAAGATGGTGATAACCAGAAATGAAGATTTGGGATCTCTGTGGACAATTTCGGTGGCAATGACCACATAACTATTCTAGCTCTGTCAGTAATAAAAAATGAAAAGTGGGCACAAGCTAAGTACCATTGTTTCCTGGTCAAAAATCTGGTTAAACGAGATTGAAAGAATATTAAAAATGAATCCATGTGATATTGCTAACTCTGATCAGCGTTTGTATATCCATCGAGTATATCAATTCGCGCTGTACTTTATCTTCAATCGTACCCAATGGTTGTAGTTTTTAGATTATTAGTTCATCGATTTTTAA
Organism: Phoronis australis; assembly: GCA_002633005.1. Lineage (NCBI taxonomy): Eukaryota > Metazoa > Phoronida > Phoronidae > Phoronis > Phoronis australis. The sequence continues at coordinate 1,007,501 of NMRA01000048.1, forward strand.
AAATCGAAAACCGTACTTGGTTGTTTTTTTTTTCAACTGAATACCGCCGTGGTGTTCGTTTTTAACGAAAATTAGTGGTTAATGCATTTTAAAAATTTGCCATTATGTACAGTCAGAGATGTTTAATACTGTTTATCGTCGGATAATTACATTTAATTGGTTCTTGCTCGCATCGGGCAATGCGGTCATCACAATTGTACCCGATTCCGGCGCCGCGCTCTCTTTGATCCTAGTAAAAGCCGCTCAGAAGGACGAGCGGTGAAAATTCCCGCATATCTTTAAAGGCGAAGGCAACCTTTTTTCATGTCACTTTTAGCAAAAATAAGGTTCGTTGATTATCCCAGACACATTTTTCACTTAATTACATCTTTTCTTAATTTGATTAATTTCTCGTCGTCTACTCCGGAAGTGACGTTTTGCGAGGCAAGAGATTCTCGCCAATTTCTTTTCATTATAGTCTGACTGTGAGAGCTGTCGAGTCAGTCATTGTTCTACCTCGGTTGTGATAAGTTCGGTCGTCGTTTGTTTTTGTTTACAAGTCAGTCAACATGCCACGCTGTTGCTGCGTGCCGGGATGTTCTCATTATCGTCTCACACGCGCTTTGGGTACTAGCAGTGATTCGCCCTGTGTTGTTGTCTCTAGCTCCGGCAGAGCCTGTAAGCAGCCCTACAGCGACGGTGAGTAGTGGGAGTGAATACAGACCCAGTTCGACACCCAGTGAAGAGGGCAGTTCGTCATCCAATGAACAGATCGGTGAGCCTAAGTTTGATAAGTTTATTGTGGACTTTTGTATTGGAGCTGTTTGGAAGGTGCCACGTGTGTGACGAGGGAGTCGCATGGCGGGATGTAAGAAGTTTGGGTGCTCAGATCACCCTCCACTGGGAGTGTGTCGCGGGACACTCGGGCAAGTGAGACAGTTCTTCCTCTGTACGTGAGACGATAATGAGTACACGCCAGTACACAGCAACAGCGTGGCATGTTGACTGACTCGTAAGCAAAAGCAATCGAAGTTATCACAACCGAGGTAAAACAATGACTGACTCGGATGCTCTCACAGTCAGACTATATGAAAAGAAATTGGCGCGCAATTCTTGTCTCCCAAAACGTCACTTCCGGAGTAGACGACGAGTAATTAATTAAATTACGAAAAGCAGTAAATAAGTGAAAAAATGTGTCTGGGATAATCAACGAACCTTATTTTTGCTAAAAATGACATGAAAAAAGGTTGCCTTCGCCTTTAAATGCGTGACTTTCTTGTAAGCGTATTATTCACGGTATGCATGTATGTGCTTCAAGCACGCGGCTATGAAACATCACTGCAGAAACGAAATAGTTTCTGCGACGCCACTTCAATGACAAGGCTAACAAGAGCAACGCGGAGCGTTGAAATGCGCCCACGAATGCATTGCAAATGGTGTGCTTTTAGGGTTGTTTATTTGTATCATAAAAATGGAAACTAGATGGCGCAAAAACATACAATCCATCCAAAAACAGGAACATGCCATATTTCATAAAAATCTGTCAAGGAACTTCAGAGAAACAAAGGAAAACAGAATAAAATGAAATTGCCACTAGTGGGCACAGTGTCCGTTGGATCTACCTGAAAGTGGTCGTCGTCTGTTGTTATCTTCATATAAATACACTTACTAAATTTAGTAAAGATCCAGCAGTGGGTTTAAGAGATACAACTATGGGCGCAAAACAATGATTTGGTTGATACAGGAGTGGACGCCACAGTAATCAGTCACCATCATCAAAGGTCGTCTTCACACTGAGAACATACAAACCAATTTTCAAATGATTTGGTTGATACAGGGATGGACCCCAAAAGAAGATTCGAAAACAGCATAAGCTGCCACTAGGTGGTGCAAAATGCCTCGATTCCATCCAAAAACAGGCAGATAGCATCATCACACCAATAGATGCCTATATTTAAAATTTTATGAAAATCTGTTGAGGACCTTTGAAGATACTGAGTTAAACCTAAAAAACTAAAACTGACACTAGGGGGCACAGCAGTAGTCAGATCTGTCTGAAAGTCGTCGTCATCCGTAGTCAACACAAAGACACTAACAAGCCTCTCTACGGTCTCTGGTCAACATCACATAAATACACTTGCTAAATTCAGTAAAGATCCTGCGAACGGTTTTGGAGATAAAGCCATAGGCGCAACAAAAAACAAAACTGCAACTAGGAGGCGCCACAGAAGTCGAAACCGTCGGGAAATCATCGATCAACCGTCCTCTTTATAGTAAGCACATACATGCCAATTTTCACCCTTTGAGCGGTCAGAGAGTATGTTTCAATGGTTTTTATGCAGATTCACGATGTTTTTAAAACGTCTACAAACGGATCATATGACTGTAATAGAGGGATGGATGCAAAAAACAGACTGGAAAACAGTAAAAATGGCCACTAGGAGGCGCAAACTACGACGAATCCATCCGAAAAAGGGAGGATAACGTCATCTCACTAATAGGTGCCTACAAACCAAATTTCATGAAAATCCATTCAGGACTTTTGACTCAAGATACAAAGGTAAGCGTAAAAAAATAAAATTGCCACTAAGGGGCACACCGGTAGTCGGATCCTTCCGAAAGTTCGCTCATGCCGTCCAATTCATGAATGGAACATAGGGGAAAGTTACCGGTTGCGTACCAGTTATCATTATCGTACCACGTATTTTCCCGCCAAACTACGTATGCTTGCCACCCCAAAGTGTGATTACTTTTAGCGACCTTAAACGGCGACAACAGAAAACCAAGCAAAACGTTGAGCAGACAACCCGGTGAAAAACGGTGAGCATTTTCCACTTTTTTGACATGTTGATGTAACCAAGAGGTACGATACACAAAACGTGATACGAGTAGGTAATGCGTTGTTTTTCTTGCTTTTTAGTACTATTTTTTTACTTTCAGGAAAATGCCATCGCCGTCGTCATGGACATCGGAGGATATGCAGAACTGTCTCAAAGCTATGGATGAAGGATTGGGATTTAACACTGCTTCTAAGCTATTTGGTATCCCAAAGCTAACTATTTGCCGTCACCGTATGGGTCTGAATAAGTACGCAAAACAAGTTACGCAGAGGCCCAACAGTTTTACCTACAGAAATAGAAGCTGATTTGGTAGAACACATGAAAGGTCTTGATCTTCTTTTTTTGGTATCACACCAAAAGATCTTATGAAACTTTGATATCAATTGGCAAAATCCCGTGGCATCCATAAATTTAGCGAAACAAAACAGTCTGCCAATAAAACCTGCTACTACAGCTTTATGAGGCGACATCCAGAACTCAGTCTGCGAACCCCAGAAGCTACATCTACTGGTCGCATGAAAGGTTTCAACCGC
>NMRA01000048.1:1011158-1026742 GCA_002633005.1 Phoronis australis
CCCCCCCCCGATGCTCATCTTCATGAGGAAAATACTGTGTGATTCCTTGGTACAATTTTTGCCTGCACTAATTCAGGATAGATGGACTCTATAGTTTTCATTGAATGGCTTCGTCATTTTATCCGATCAGTGAATGCGTCAGTTGAAAATAAAGTCCTTCTACTCCACGGACATGCATCCCACACAAAAAAACCTCGACACCATTAAGCTAGTGCCGGAAAATCGTGTTTTCATTTTCTCCTTCCCCAGTCACACAACGCACAGGCTCCAACCCTTAGATGTTAGCTTTTTTAAGTCATAGTTGTGATTCCGATGGAGACTCTGATTAACCTACATAAACCCGGCAATTTAAGTTTGTTACATAAGTATAGTTGACTGATCCATTTTGTTATCTTTAAGTGTTGGTTTGTTCGCACATATTTATAAAGACGTCTGTTAGCATTAGAGTCAAAGGGAAATGCTATTTCTTGTAATATGTTTCTATGTGGCCAATAAAAGGTTTGACTGTTTGCACTGTCTCCTTGTTCATCTTTGCTTGGTGAAATACACGTATTTATTAGTATAGTACCACTGGTACGATTCTGATGTCTAACAGGTACGAATTACAAAACCGGTCATGTGAATCGTACTTTTATTGACTTTTCTACAACCGTGTTTTGCAGCTAAAACATAATCATTTTTCTTCTAAATCACATGTGCGGTTATACGTGTGAAGCCACTTAAGGCTATGAGATAGCTCCCGATTCCTTGGCTAGTTCAGCGTGGCGTACAAAGGGGTGCATCCTTAAGTGGTACGAAACCAGTAACTTTCCCCTATATGCCAAATTTCATGAATGTTTGTCAAAGGGTTTTGGAGATAGAGCAGCAGACGTTGGACGGACGCCGCCAGGACGGACGGAGATGACGGCATAATGCGTCCACATATAAATATGTGGGCGCATAAAAATCATTCACAGTCCGCCAATTTTTTCACGGTGTTGTAAAGCTAACCAATGACTGCTGAGGTTACATCAACCAATAAAGCACGGCCACTGCATGATACCTGTATGCTGGATAGACTTAACTGTTGTTGAGTTGGGTGGTTATCACCTTTTATAGCGGAATATACGCAACTTTTGTTTTTGATAAATAAGAACAATATACAACGACGGCAATTGGCGCACACGAAATAAGATACCTTTTGTTCTTATTCAGCAGTGTAATCCCTCTTTTGTTTCGGCTCTCGATCCGTTGCGAGGAAGCGCGAAAATGTGCCACGAAAGCATCCAGTTGTTGCCAACTTCTCAATGTTTTTGTTTGATGACAGTAAAAAGTCATTACAAGTGTTTAAGCTTTAATGAAAATGTGATGGTTTTAATATACAAGTAATATGTACTCAGAAACTTAATACATAATTTAACCACAAGCAGGGCATACAAACGCAATCAGTATGCCCTAAAGCTTAGGGCTAGCAGGGCATACAAACACAATCAGTATGCCCTAAAGCTCAGGGCTAGCAGGGCATACAAACACAATCAGTATGCCCTAAAGCTTAGGACTAGCAGGGCATACAAAGGCAATCAGTATGCCCTAAAGCTTAGGGCTTCACAGCAGTGACCACCACTCCCATACTTTCACACACTTCTCAAACACCCCTGGCATCTTTGGTGACTGAAAAATCAAGTGAAAATCTAAATCAGGAGGCAGACAAGGGCAAAAAGCACCATAAAGCAGGTTAACTATGGTAAGCCATAGAGCACACAAGTCAGGCAATACTGACAAAGTCTTTGCAATCACACTTTAGCGTCACACAAGTTGCATAATAACACTTGTCACACAAGTTTGCATAATAACAACTCCTGAAATGGAAATTAAAGAGTTGTCTTTGGTCTATAACACCTCAAAGTGCTACACCTATATAGTGAACAATATATTGAAGGAGCAGTGTCCAAATATCATTGCTAATCTATTTGCAGACCTTGACGCTTCCAACTATTTCTAGACACCTGTGCACTGTCTCATAAAAAGTGACATGGAGCTTTTGAAGATGTATTTGTATGCTCCAAACTATTAAATCTACCCAAAACAAAGTGCAGTTATATTCACTGACAAGTTGTAAATGTGAAAATAGGTGACCTTTGCATTAATGATGTACCTCACAGGCTCACATAGTGCAACATGCAATGTTATTTCCCAGCACCAAGTCACGATACTTACTAGAAAGGGTTCAGTACACGTGATTTGCGAAGGATCATTTTCACAAAACAAAACTCGTTAAAAACATTTGGCAATTTTCAAATAACTTCATATGCACATCATCGTTATATATAACTAATTTGACCAAGCAATCACGGAGACAAGTTCCCCTTCAATGTCACAAATTTCATCTGATGGTTCACACACCTACATGTATTTCCAAAAATGGTATCATACCAATGCAGCAAGGTACAGTCTGAAAATTTATCTAAAAAATAAATTGTGATGTGCTAACAACTATAGCACAAACGTTTCTCAGTAATTACAGTGGAGTAGGAGGCTAAGGCCAAATTCTGACATTAGGCTCAATAAATTACTGCTCATAAGTTAGGACCTAGGAACACGAAGATAGGAGACAATGCAGTGTCCTAACCCCAAAGCAAAAACTTAAAATATTTGGTTGTGGAACCATCGCTTTAATCCATTTCATTGGGGGTTATGATGCAAGTGGAACCAAGGATGTACAGTATAGGAGTAAATCTATTCAAATGATATTTCTGCTGAATGTGTGACATTTATGTGTGCTACCAAACTCCTAATGTAAAATTCTCAAAACTGTAACACCAAAACAAAATTGAACTGTTAATTCAAAGTCAAATGTCACAACAAGAGTTACTGGTAGGTACCATACTGGCTTACTCATCCATGAACATGAAAAGACATTGCACATCAAAATACACTGGCAAAGGAGACTGAAATGTAAAATGTGTCACAAGGTTCTATAAAGTCAAATTATCAATGATTTTTTGAAATCAACCCGGGTGCATCGTACTCAATAAGTGACGGTGCATTTTAAATGTATTTAACTGGTTAAGTCATTGTCCTTGATATTAGCGAATTTCCTACAGTCATCGACAATTGTAAAACAGTTCTTCAAAAAGTCCATCCAATAACAATCCCAAAAATGAATGTTTTGGCCGTAAAAACAATACTTTCCCATTAAGTGGCTTGACCAAATGCAATACATCTCCAGTGACAATCAACTTGTACAGTTTCTTTCTATGAACTCTGGCCATATGTGAAGCAAGTCGTCATACACAGTTGATCATCACAGAGACGTCTAGTGATGCACTCAGTTGATTTCACAAGTCAGAAGACCATGGCCTGCTTCTCACACACACTATTGGCTTTTGTCTTTAGTCAAAGTTCAGAAATTTGACTACGAATACAGACCTGTGTACCACAAATTTACCCTAAATATAGGGGGTTTGAATTTTTCGCAGTATACCTTTCACCAACTAAAAAGAAAAACAAACAATGGGTTTGTTCAGCGTTCAGAGCTTTCACCGAATTCTTGCCTCTTTAGTGGACTTTTGTTTCATTTTCTCGGACTATTGGTTTCTCTCTGGACCTTTTTGCCCCTTTGCCAAATGGGGGACTCATTAAAGCCCCCCCCCTGCGTATACGCACATGGGTACTTTCCCTACTTACTTGAGTTGTTTAGTTGAGTGACAACGTGCTTAGTGAAAAGATCCAGGCCTGTTAATCAATAGAAAATGTCCTTACTGAACTTAGTTATGTTAATACATGCCTATTGTACACCTCATTTCTTAATACAAAAACATATCTGGAAAAATGTGTTGATGAATCTGCACTGGACAATGTTTTGCACCAGACGATATTTTCTTAACCATTCACAAAAGTTTTGAATAATTATTCATTGCAAGTTTCTGTGAACACATACCACCGTACTGCATGCGAAAAGACCTCAAGGCTCGACTGTGGCTCGAGTATTATCGTCAGCTCAGCATTCTACGAAGTCAGTGCAGCCACCATGTTCGCAAAAACAACAACACGCTAATATACAACTTGCAGTATAAATTCCACGGTCCCTTGAATAAGACATTGTCATTCTTTGGAATAATGTGGCATAAACAGTTGTTCCCTTTTTTCAGAAGCTACTTTCTTCACAGCTCGGAATATGCGACCACTCATGCTTTGCCACTTTGTCAAAAGTACGTATTTAGCCGCATATAGCCAAAATTAGACCAAGTAAGCAATCCACAAATCACAGAAGTCGTTGCTTATAGGTTAGGCGTGTGACACAAATACCGATAGAAGAGGCCTCGCAATTCGCCGATTATCAGGCTATTTCGAGGATGAAACAAAGCAAGTTTTCCGAGTTTTGTAGATCAACTTTTTGGCTAAAATAATGATTTTACAATTTTTTTTAAAATTTCTAACTTTAAAATCTTCCTCGTCCGTTCTGACTACAAATCGGCGTATTTATTGGTAAACAACCGAATTAATAATCTCTCTTGAATTTACTGAATTAGTGTATTTTTGCCTGGCTGTGCATACTTGCATAGTGCATTTTTTGCGTATGGTACACAGGTGTGCGAATAGCAATAAGGCCGTTTTATGTTTCTTGAAATGTTCTACCGAATCAAGCAGACAATGGATTTCGATCTCTTGTCTTAAGAGTTGTAGAATCAAGTCGGTAAGATATGGACGAAACGGTTGTATACTTTTCCACATCAAGGCACGATTCTTTAGATTCTAAAAAGGTTCTTTACTCAATATTTTCATCACTTAAATGGAGCCCAGTAATATATATATAGTCTCAGTGGTAGACAGGTTTTCTAACTTTCATCCTTAGAGATTTTCATAAAAAACTGGAGAATCCATAGACGGATTTTTAGCATAAAGTTAAAAGACAAAAGCCAATAGACTCCTTGAGAAACAAGTTTCCAGATGAATAGAACAACGCAATTCTTTCAAAAGATCAATAACCACATGCCAGTGCTCATATGACCAGTCCATTCCCTTGAATAGAATACGGACTCTTTCAGGACTAGTAGTGACAACAGCTTGTCAGCGATAAATTGCAGTTTGACATGCAGGCATTTTAACGTAAACTTCATAAATCCAGTTTGACATATGGGTCAGAAAAACTACACAACAGTGGACACCGCCAATCCTTCTTTTATAAGAATGTCCTCAATACAAATATCCACTTCATCATCGGAGGTGTCGACTAGTCGAACGCCAATCACACCACTGGCTAAGTCATGGCTGCAGATCAGCCCCACTAGACTCTTCTCGTTAACGAGTTCTGAGAAGCGGTGGATGGCCTTGCTGGACCAACCACTGGCTGACACAGGCTGGACTCCTATGAGAGAAGAGAGTATTCAACATGCTTGTCTAAGATAGAGTTTCTACAGGTTGCATGCAGTGAATGAAAATATCTATTAAGAGTGAACTCCTGTCTTGGTCACAGACAAACTGACTGCAGAACTTGTTATAGTAACATCTTTATTCTGAAAAATGCTTGAAATTTATCAACTTGATAATGAAGAAAGGTTTGTGATGAATAACATCATAAACATATTTGGCATCATTAATTCTTATGGAAGTAAACAATACACCCAACCCCACTCAAAAATAAGGAGACAAATGTGTACTTTCTCTAATAAATGTTTTCCCTGGTCAATTTTGTTTAATCTATATAGTCTTTGGTTTGAAGTGAGTTCTTAGTAAGAGCTGGTCAATCCATCAGTATTCCACTTCAATTATATACGTGACTACAAAGAGGCGTACACAGCATGACTAGTTCATTGAACAAACTATGCATACATCCCCCTATTCACTGATGAAGATGACTATTAAGCCAATGTCAATACAACACCACCATCACAGAACTCTGCCCCTCCCCCCAACATCGTGACTCATTGCTCCTCACCTGCCATGGATGCCTTCAGAGCCTGGAAGGGGAGCTGTCTGAAGACAGCTGGTAAGGGTTGTAGCTCATCCAGGCTAACAATACCGAAGTCACCATAGTCCATGAACTGTACAGACATCTGCAGCAATGGGAAAGAAGACTTTTCACTATTGTGAGATGTGAGAAGAAGCATGCCATACATTCATGTTGTGAGATGTGAGATGAAGCATGCCATACATTCATGTTGTGAGATGTGAGATGAAGCATGTCATACATTCATGTATACAATAATGAGAACAGCACTATGATCATGGATTTTAGAGGTGAACTCAAGCTGCCACAAACCCGTCTTTTTTCAACAAGAGTTGAAACAGATCACTTACACCTGTAACAAGAGTAACGCGGAGCATTGAAATGCGCCCACGAATGCACCGCAAATGGTGTGCTTCTAGGGTTATTTATTTGTTTCATAAAAATAGCCACTACATGATGTAAAAACCTCCAATCCATCTGCAAATGGGAACATGCCATTGCTTCTTTAATAGCAAGCTATTTCTAAAATTTCATAAACATCTGTCAAGGATCTTCAGAGAAACAAAGGAAAACGGAAGGAATAAAATTGCCACTATGGGGCACAGCGTTCATTGGGTACGCCTGAAAAATGTCAATGTTCTAGTTAGCTTCATATAAACACGACTGCAAAATTTAATAAAGATCCTGCAGTGAGTTTAGGAGATGTAGCTATGGACAAAAACAAAACCACCATTAGAAGGCGCCACAGTAGTCGAATTCGTTATCGTCAACCGTCCTCTTCACCCTGAGAACATATACGCCAATTTCCAAAATCTTCCTTAAAATGGTTTGATCCATCAAGGGTTGGACGCCAAAAAAACAGACGCGAAAACAGGAAATTGGCCCCTAGGCGATGCAAAGTACCTCGATTCCAGCTGAAAACGGGAGGATAGCATCATCTCACCAATAGATGCCTATATTCCAAATTTCCTGAAAATACGTTGGGGACCATTGAAGATAAAGAGATAAGTGTAAAAAAACTAAAATTGCCACTAAGGGGTACACCGGTAGTCGGATTTGTCCGAAAGTTCGCTCATGCTGAGCCATCCATGAAGGGAACATAAGTGCAAAATTCCATGAACGTACATCAAAGGGTTTTGGAGGTAGAGCAGCGGATGCCGGATGGACGGACGCGGGACGGACGGACAAAAATGACATCATAATGCATCCACATATAAATATGTGGGCGCATAAACATAGTGTCAAATTGTTTCGGACTCAGGTTAGAAGTGATTTCTATGTGTGGAACAAGCAACACTTCATCAGTGCTTGGAACCAGTCTCAATTGAGTTGACTTGACTCGGAGGTCATAATATGCGCAGAGCATGGCCCCAGGCAATAAAGAAGTACCAGTTCTTCTTAAGCCCATAAATCACTTCTGAGGACAAAAAGCAAAGTTGGTTCTGGTCAGCCAACTCATTTTGAAACCCATGCTCACAGACTAAAAAAACAAGTAAACACACCTGTCTAAATCCATTTCAACCAAAGTCTCATGATTTTTCAAAAGCTGCGCAAAGGCACATTAGGAAGGGCAAGAGAGATTTGATTTGCTAAGCCATGAGTAAAAAATCTTGCATCATTTTTGCTTGTTTTCTTTTTTGAAGTATTGAGTAACTAAAAAATACTGTCCCACTGAATCGATTTTCAAAAAAGCCAGTAATGCTTTTTTGGCATAATCTGAATTAGGAATAAAGTGAAACCAGTTTTATACCAAGCAGTGTAAACCAAACGTTATTTTTTTTTTGGTAGAAAACTCGTTCAGTCTAATTTTTAGATTCTATGAACACATATCTTAAGTTGGACAGAGATGCAAAGTCTAACAGAGACACACACATCATTATTTGTCAGACAGAAAAACATGCACTGTTATATACCCTATGACGACATTACAGACACACAAGTATCATAACAAGACTGATTGAAACACACACAGTCTCGCTGCACATGATCACTCCAGCACCCTGCAGATGTACCTGACTATCAGGCAATATATTCTTTATGACCACCCTGTACCAGCTCAGCTCCTGATAGCCTGCGTACAGCTCTCCAGAATTCACAGTGGGGATCTGGACAAAGTCAGCAGAGTTGGAGTAAAATATCCTCATGAATTCCATAAGCTCCACCAAGTCTTTCATAGTATTGTACGGAATGACCTGCATGAGCAAAACAAGGTCAACAAAAAATTACATAAGATAACACCCAGACGTTTGACCACACATCATTGTCAGTAAGACACAACAGAGTGCTTTCCACGCAGAGCATTAACATTTATTAAATTCCAGGAAAATTATTATCTTTTCGTGTCCACAAGTAATTCTGATCACAACACAAACCTTGCTTGTTTGAACCCCTCAAATATGGTTGTAAATTAATGACTAATGAAGTATTTTTGGTTCAAACTTATTTCTTGTTGAAATACTTTTTGAAAATTACATAAATAATTGTTCAATCACATAACTTTCAAAACTGCTATGATGAATCTTTGGTCATACCGTGAAACTATCCGGGTCACATGACCATGGCACGTGCAGGTCCATGTAGTCACCGATACACGGCACGTCCACCTTTGGTGGCTGAGAGAGGGCAGCACATGATTTGTAGTCACGTGGTATGTCAGCCATGTTGAATGTTACATTGACCGAGTCTGGCTCACTGGTTGGTGGAGTGTTGGCTGCCTAGAGACACCACAGAAATGACGAATAATTTTCACACGACGTTTTATCATAATGTGGTGTCAACAAAATCAAACAAAGTACTCAAAAAACATCTAAAAGTACAACAAAAAGCCTAGTACAGGAACACTCATGGTTTTTAAACTGACACAATCAGTGAGAAAAGCCTTTTTCTTTGATCAGCCCCAGTGCAGATTTGAACCTGGAACCTTTAAAGACACAAATACTCTGCTGACAAAGCTCAATCACACTCCATAAATGGCAAGAGGGTTAAGTGACTGACCCTGACTTCAGCGAATGTCTGGCAAACAACGAGAATTGGCAAGTTGAATGAAATCATCAAAAAAAAACCCAGATTTTATTATTTTATAGCTCTGGTCAAAGCTAATAACTTCAAAAAGTTCTAAAATGCAATTCCAGCCATGATAATTAACTTCTAATAAAACAACACACCAACATCTTAGAATTCCCAGGCTTCAAAATCAAGTTCGAGGGTTACCACCAGTTGTTACCTATAACTAACTTTTGTAATTATCAACAAATTTACATCTAGAAAACATCGATTCAGAGCATCCACAAAAAATATCTATATGTAAACATGTATATCAACCTGTATGCAAAAATGGTTGAAAACACAACACTCGTCATTATTAACAATCTTTATTCTGTTCCGCTTGTATCCTTGGAACAAAGTTTGACACTCAACAGAACATTGGTAATTTAGGAAGTGACCAACAGACATGATTAAAAGACAGACATATTGTGTGTTCTGTTGAACAGAATAAAGACTGTCATGTTTTCAACCAATTTTGCATAACTGGAAAACTTGCTTCCGAAGAACAGCCATAGGAACCACTTTGTATAATATCTATGTAGGCTTCACTTCCAGTCATTGCATGATATATTTTTTATAATAAACATGAAAAACAAGTTACTTTGGCCAGTGATGCATCAGCCACCTCCCCAGGGGACTGACCCTGCTGTGATACAGGTGCTCCACCACCAACAGGCGAGTCGCCGCCTTCCGAAGTTGCATCTGCACTCCGAGTACTGTCCGGAAGTAGCTGAGGTGTCTCTGGATTGGACAGAGAGATCTGTGCTAGCTTTTTGTCTAATCCACTGTCGCTTAAGCGTTTCTTCTGGAGACGGATCTCTGGTGGCCTATTGTTGAGAGATACACTATAAGGTAAGCAAGTAATCTCAGGTGGCTTACTGTTGAGAGATACACTATAAGGTAAGCAAGCATGTAACAATGTCTCTGCATATTTACAACATAGTAATAATGTGTTAAGCCCAAATCTGAATCCACAATTTTCTACTTATTAAAAGAAAATTAAAATTCTTACTTAAACTAGTTATCGCTATAAAATCGGTTCAACAGATCTGAAAAGATCTCTGGACATGGAGGGAAATTATAATTTGTAGGTTGTCATTTTTATGCGCAAAAACCACTATGATTATTAACAACGTGAGATATATTGCTTCCACGTCTGAGCACCAGATGTAGTTATTGGTTGGTTTTAAAATTACCATGGGGGTCTTCCTCAGCAATGATAAAAAAGAATGTTTATAACTACGTCACAGTGGTTACAAATATGCAAAAATCATATGACAAGAGCAACGCGGAGCATTGAAATGGGCCCATGAATGCACTACAAACGGTGTGCTTCTAGGTGTGTTTATTTGTGTCATAAAAATGGCCACTAGATGATGCAAAATATTTCAAATCCATCCAGAATTGGAAAATGTCGCTGTTTCTTTAACAGAAAGTCACTTACCACATTCAAAGAAAATCTGTCAAGGAACTCCAGAGAAACAGAAGAAAACACGTTGAGGAACTTTGAACATACAGAGATAAACGTAAAAAAATGAAATTGCCACTAGGTGGCACACCAGTAGTCAGATCCATCCGAAGGTCGTTGTCATCAATTGTCAACATCATATAAATACACTTACTAAATTCAGTAAAGAAGTTTAGAAGATACAGCCATAGGCGCAAAAAAAATGCCACTAGGAGGTGCCACAGTAGTCGAAGTCGTCGGAAAATCATCGTCAGATGTCCACTTCATAGTAAGAACATACGTTCCAATTTTCACAATCATTCTTTGAGCGGTTTGGTTGATAGAGGGGTGGACGCAAAAAACAGACTTGAAAACAGTAAAAATGGCCACTAGGTGGCGCAAACTACCTTGAATCCATCTGAAAATGGGGATAGCGTCATCTCACTAATAGGTGCCAATATACCAAATTTTATGAAAATCCGTTCAGGACTTTTGAAGATACAGAGGTAAACGTAAAAAACTAAAATTGCCACTAGGGGACACACTGGTAGTCGAATCCATCCGAAAGTTCGCTCATGCCGTCCCATTCATGAATGGAACAAAAATGACAAATTTCATGAACGTATGGAAAACATGTTCAAAATTTCATGAAGATACATCAAGGCGTTTTAGACATAGAGCACCAGACGCCGGACAGAGGGAGATGACGGCATAATGCGTCCACATATAAATATGTGGGCGCATAAAAATAGTCACTAGATGACACAAAATGCCTCGAATCCATCCGAAAATTGAAAGGATTGCGTCATCTCATTAATAGATGGCTATGTGCCAAATTTCATGAAAATTGGTTGAGGACCTATGAAGATACAGAGGGAAACGTAAAAAAATAAAATTGCCACTACAGGGCACAGCGGTATGCGGATCGGTCCAAAAATCGTCGCCCTCTGTCGTATGCCCCATGGGAACACATCTGTAATGGGTTTAGGAGATGCAGTCGCGGACATCGGATGCCTGGATGTCTAGACAGAGACGACAGTAATATGCACCCACTATGTGGGCACATGAAGTGATATAAGGCTATCTTGGTGTGACAACAGTCGAGTGAACTGATGGGCCAACATACAAAAATACATCAGGTTCTTGCACTAGGAGGTCGTTGATGGACACTTCGTTCTGGTCGACATCTGTCAACAGCAGCTCCACTTGTGGAAGACTGTCTCTGGAAGCAAGCTTGTGAACCTGCAGGAAACAGAGCAAGGAAATGAACAGCTCAGCCTTTCGCCAAAAATGCACTTTTAAGAAATGTGCATCAACAAAACATACCCTTCGGTGTGTAAGCCTGCTGCAGTTCAGGTCTTTAGCAAGTTCATGTTCACAGCAACGAANTAACCATCAGTCCCTTAAGATAGTGTAGTCATAATTTGTAACCATCAGTCCCTTAAGATAGTGTAGTCATAATTTGTAACCATCAGTCCCTTAAGATAGTATAGTCATAATTTGTAACCATCAGTCCCTTAAGATAGTAGTCATAATTTGTAACCATCAGTCACGCTGTGAATTATTTGCTATCAATTTAACTATGTTTGTAATATTGCAACGTGATAAATTATACCCCTGTGTATTGTATGCGACTTGTCGTTAATGCCACCAATAAGTGCGTGCCAGTCAAATGTGTGCCAGTCAAATGTACAAGTTTCAAGAAAAATAATAAAGGCAACTGATTCTCAGCACAAAGAGAAAAAATAGACACAACACAGTTGTTGACTTGAGTCATGATGCTGGAGGCTACAATGGTGACTTACTGAAAGTGTAAAAGTTACCAATTTAAGACATAGTATGGCAGACAAGTGAAATATAATTTCCTCATTTTTTCATAAATATCATACAGCACCAGAATGATGCTTTGCCCTGTCCAAGTTCTGTACCCTAGCTATTGACAGACAATACTTCTGTACCCTAGCTATTGACAGACAATACTTCTGTACCCTAGCTATTGACAGAAAATATTTTGAAATTTTGAGTGCATTTACAATGTTAGAAGCCCTTGGAAATGAAATTATTGTAACTTCGACAATTGCTTTTATCCCAAATTGGTGAGGTTTTATCCCAAAACTTACAACACGTACCCCCCCGGATTTTAGCAACTCAGCAAAATATACAAAAATGGAAGCATGATAAAAACATTGAACTCTCAGACATTTCCAAACAGTAAAAAGGATTTCTGCAAAAATGTTTTGTTTCAACATTTGTTGAAAATCACGCCTCAAAACGAACAAGAAGGTGCAATTCAAACTCACCTTAAGAATTCGTACAGCGTCCATGGGCATGAAGTAAGACAGCCTGGCCACAGCATCCTCTGTCCATCGTCCAGGGGGCGGCAGGTTGACCAGTTCACACTCCACTGCCTAGAATGCAAATGTTATCATTTATCAGATTTCAATGTCACCAGTAATGGAGAAACATTTCTTCTAACTTGCACACTGTGCGCTTAGAAACGTGCGCGTTAATCTAAAGTCACACTGAGTGATGAAGTAAGAGTTAAATACATCATACATACAAAATAATAACTCTTAGGAATTTGATACCACGATAAAGAAAAGACAAAAATGAAAACATTTAACACCAAACAGCAAAGCAACAATCTCTCAACTTTGATTGGATGTTAGATAAATCTGAAAAAATGATATTCGTGGATTGCACTAGAACTTAGTTAAAATTACTTTTATATAAATCAATGTAATTAATAAATTACTTTTATATAAATCAATGTAATTAATAAATTACTTTTATATAAATCAATGTAATTAATAAATTACTTTTATATAAATTAATGTAATTAATACTCATTAACTCAAATGTTAAACATCATCAATTTTCCACTGCATTCTTGTTTCAGAAAATTTATTTACAGAAATTGCTTATACCCTCGCCCTAATTTTAATACCGTTGCGCAGTTCTTGAACTAAATCATACACGAGTCATTGTCTCACCTGAAATGGCAGCGTGGCCAGGTGTTTATTAGCTTTAGTCGGCTCTCTCAGACTACTGCATAGGACCACCTCACTGTTGCCATAGTCCACATACTGTACCCTCACCTGGTGGACAAACCGTGAACTATTAACTCTGGGAATCACATTGAAACTATCAGGAATTCATTAACATGTTTTGCCAGGCTATCATGAAGTTGTTTGTTACATGCCATACCTCACCTGGTGAATGCAACAAACGTTACAAAAAAACAAGACTGCTTCTTAGCCATACAGCCAATGGTATGTCATAAAAATGCTATATGCAGTACCTTTGAAGGCAAGAACTTTTATTAAATGCAACACTGGCTTTTTCCAACAAAATCTAGTAAACAGAAAAGTGCCATCCATATTTATCATTTACCTCGAATCATTTCATTGCGGCTAATGACTCTGGTCATGACAGTCTCAAAATGTATTTAATTCACCCCACATATTTACATACAAGTTCTCTTCAATAAGTTGCCAGGTGACTCGAGGGTAATTCTCCACTAACTTCACACAAAAATAATTGCCAAAATTTTAATTTCTCCAATTTTTAAAGGTTTATTAAAATACTGCAAATAATGAAAATTTACAAAAAGTTTTTTATGACATCTACACATAACGGCACAAACCATGGTAGTATGACATTTACACTAACAGCACAAACCATGGTAGTATGACATCTACACATAACAGCACAAATCATGCTAGTAATAATAAGAATAAAATTTTCTTAATCTTTACTTTTGTGGATAAATTTAACAAAATATAATTTCACTTATCGGCCCTACTGTGTACTGAATAAGCAATGAATTACTGTATTACAGGCTGAGTGACTCATTTCACCAACCACTGGTCAGCACAAAATGTCAGCGGAGAAAAGTATGCATGTAATAGCTGATAGACATTGATTAAAGATTTGGTAAAATAAGTTTGAATAAAAGTTGAGATTCCATTACATGATAATGATGTAGCTACTATAAACTAAAAGGTATGTTCTGGCAATAATTTAACAAATCCTAGGAAAACCATCTCTGTCTAAACCCTAGACCTAAACATGGCTGGAATGCAATTCAAACTCATCATCTAACATTGATCAATTAATCAAGCGAATCTACAGCCAAGCAGTTAATAACAAGCTGACATAAACACAAAGTAGTCCTTCCATCTAATTCCCTTCAACAGCATCAACTTTGGGCAACAGAGGCATGACATCAGTTCAAATGTTGGGCAATAGAGGCATAACAGTAGGCATTTGCGGGACGATTGAAAAGGGTAGGGGAATAGGTGCCGCATTTGAAGGATAGAATTTTTCTCAAGATGGTAGACCTCCAGTTTAGCTAACCAAATAAAAGGTTTGAGGACCCAGAACCAAGTGAAAAAGCAACTTCAGTCCAAAAATCAAACATAAAATTCCCAAAGATGAGATCTAACTGACACATGCGTACAAGCAGCTAAGTATGCAATTTGAAATTATATTTATTGGAGAAAATAGAAAATACACGTTGAAAAATACCTGCCAAAATTCTAGGACTGACCTGCTATACAATGTCAACAAATTCGTAGATGATGCAAACTGGGTAAATCTAAGCATGTACTCTCTCCATTTGTTCGCTCAGTAAAAATTGCTGTCAAAAAACTTCCACGAGGCATGGTATGCTGAGCCTGAATGCCGTATCGATGCCTGAGAATGGCGCGGCGCAAATTTCACAAGAAAATAATCTTATGTCCAAAGTTGGTTACATATTCAATAACTAGTTTTGCATGAAACAAAAAACCTCAATATACTGCCGACTTTGAGCGAAATTCCATTATTGGGCGATTCGACTTTTCCACACTGCTACAGAATACATGCCATATACACAAAAAAGTAGGTCAGGCACAAAATATCATTTGGATTGAACCAGAGTGTTACATGTGAACATGGTTGTGATTAGGCTCTAAGACAGTAAGAAAGGAAAGGTTCTTTAGAAGAATGAATTTGTAGCAACATATGAGAGGCTGAGGCAGATTTTAAACCTAGTGTCAATTTCAACAACACGGCCATTCTTAATGCATTGCAAAACATGCTACCAACACCACGTCCATGCCAACACCACGTCCATGCCAACACCACGTCCATGCCAACACCACGTCCATGCCAACACCA
>NMRA01000048.1:1027092-1044838 GCA_002633005.1 Phoronis australis
CCAACACCATGTCCATGCCAACCCCTGCCACTATCCATTATCGTAATTCCCGTGGATTCGAAATTGCGATCGAAACATTTGAAACAAGAGCAACGCGGAGCATTAAAAGACACCCACGACTGCACCGTAAATGGTGTGCTTCCAGGAGTGTTTATTTGTATAATAAAAATAGCCACTAGATGGTGCAAAATACGTCAAATCCATCTGAAAATGGCGACATGTCATCGTTTCTTTAACGGAAAGCTATTTGCCAAATTTCATGTAAATCTGTCGATTAACTTCAGAAAGAGAGAGAAATGGAAATGAAAGTGCTCCGAGGAGCGAAACTTGGCGAAACTAACAGATAAGACGACGATGATGAATTTGACGACGATGGTGGCGATGATGAACAATACAAGTAATGATAACATTCAAATGACAAATGTAGAGGTCAGACATCAGTAAGAAATAGGCTATAGTCTTGAGTGACACTTGGCGAAATTAAATGAAAAGACGACGGCGGAGATGATGATGAAGATGTCGAATATGATGACGATGGTGATGATGCTGAACAACATCATGACATTCGTATGATGCACTTAGATGTCATAAATCAGCAAGAAATAGGCTACTGTCTTGTTCAATAGAAACTAAACCAACATCAATGCAGTCAAAGTGCTCAACAAAGGAACAGCGA
This sequence comes from Phoronis australis, assembly GCA_002633005.1. NCBI lineage: Eukaryota > Metazoa > Phoronida > Phoronidae > Phoronis > Phoronis australis. Next base: position 1,027,769 of record NMRA01000048.1, read on the forward strand.
TATCAGAAAATCTCAAATAATTCAAAAAGTAAACGTCCTGGAGAAAAATGGAAAACATCTTCTGAATTCATAAATTAAATCAAGATCCTGCAGAGTGTTTACAACATACAACCATAAGCGCATAATCAAACAAAACTACCACTAGGAGGTGCCACAGTAGACAAAGTCATCGGCAAATCATCGTCAGGTGCTTTCTTCACAGTAAAAACATACACAACAATTTTCACAATCATCCTTAGAGCGGTTTGGTCGATAGAAGGGTGGACGCCAAAAACAAGAGTAAAAATGGCCATTAGGTGGCACAAAATACATCAAATCCACCTGAAAATGGGAGGATAGCATCATCTCATTAATAGATGCCTGTGTGCCAAGTTTCATGAAAATCTGTTGAGGACCTTTGAAGATAAAGAGGCAAATGTAAAAAGCTAAAATTGCCACTAGGGGGAACACCAGTAGTCGGGTCTCTCCGATATTTGTCATCATCCGTTGTCAGCTTCATAGGAACATATCTGCCAAATCTCATCAAGATCCTATGAGGCGTTAGGACATACAGCAGTAGATGCTAGATGACGGATGCCCAGACACCCGGACAAACAGACATGACGGCAATATGAACCCACGTTTCATTTATTCATTACTTTTACAAAGCCAAATCTGAAAATACCAGTGCAAATATGCCGTCACACGTAGTTTTGAGAGGAAATTTTCGCAAATGTTGAACGCTGCGTTAGCACAAAATAATAATTAGCATAATAGCAGCGCACATCTGCAGGCCACACTAAGGCACAGCACAGTGGGCAATACAGTATGTCATACCGAGGCACAGCATAGTGGGCTATACAACAGGCCACACTGAGGCACAGCACAGTGGGCAATAGGGCATGTCATACCGAGGCCACAGCACAGCGGGCAATACAGCAGGCCACACTGAGGCACAGCATAGTGGGCTATACAACAGGCCACACAGAGGCACAGCATAGTGGGCAATACAGCATGCCATACCGAAGCACAGCACAGTGGGCAATACCGAAGGTTCAAAGAAACCCTGCTATAACATGCTGGGAAGTGATTATCTGTACTTCACCCAGTAATTTGTCATAGGCATGATGACAACTTTGAAACGCACAACCCTACATGGCATAGAGCATATTCATATTCTACCACAGTTGGTCATAATGCTGCAGCGAACTTAAATACTCCACAGCTAGTCAAGTTGCCAAGCTAATGTAATCACTACCTCAAAGCAAAATTATTTTGACATTTGACATTCTAGTGCTGGTAAAGTTGTACTGTAATTGCAGATTGAATAAGTATGTTAAATTCAAAATGTTTGATGAACCGGGCAGGGTGCAGTACATCAACCTTTACTTGAAATATTCAAGAACCCAACATTTTGAAAAAATTTTAGTTAATCATAAAATGCAAATTCCTACCTGCACCAGAAAGACTTAAATTTGAGATAAGATAATTGTTTCCCCCTCTCATGCTGTTTCCATGGCCCTTGATTTCTTTCAAAACACTTGATTACGCAACAATTTTTTTATGGATCAAACAATATTGGTCACATAGTCATTTCTACATCGGGTAGAAAGAAAACTAATAACAAGAAATTAACAGCAGTGAAAACAACTTAACGATCAACTAACAACAGATCAATAAACTTGCTTTATTTAATTTACATAAACCAATAATCCCACGTGACTAACACAACCAAGCACAATCAACCTGCAAAATCTAGAGAAAGCACTTGTCTAGAGCTATTGATTCTTCTGGTCCATAGGGATGCCATGGCAAAAAGAAATGACAGTTTATTCCCCAGTTCAATTAAAGTTACAGAGAGTGATGGGGGTACCAGCAGAGTTCAATGCGTTTCTCGCACTTTAATGGGGTTACCAACAGACACCGTGAGCCACAATGTTATAGTGAACAGATTCCATGCTCTTGGAACTTTGTAAGACAAATCTTTATTCAAGACGATTGCCACAATTTGGGATAACTTCTCAAATGTGAACACATTACAATTTAAGATGAACAAAAAGTAATTCTTAAATTTCAAATACCATTATTTTCCATTGCAAAAAGCCAAGATTATTGTCTCCAAACCACAGGCTTGGCATGACAGGTAATATTTACGAAATCGTCAATTTATTAGCAACTGAGAAAATAAGGAATTTCTACATTTAAACAATTACCGTTTCACAGAATAAACACATCATAATTCTCAGATGCGCAAAATATATCTAAAAATATTTCTACTTTCATGATCAAGTACAACTTGCTCTACGTCTCAAACTGGTGACAAAAATGGCGGCCGCAGTGACAGTTTGCTCCGTGTAAGTCGTTTTTACACACATACTTGCACCCAATCTCAGCTGTTCCATGTCAGCTGCACTATATCCAATATGCCACATGTAAATGCAACTTCATGTACTTTTGTGTGAGGCAGAGTAATTATCACATTAGTGATGACTTGAGGAAAATAAAACACTGGATAAACTAATTTTATCTACCATTTACAAAAACTGGTGATTTTTCACTGTTTTGCCTCAGAGATGTCAAAAAAAAATTTGACCCTTCTGCAGCTTTTGAATAATTGACCTATCACAAGGATTTTGAGTGATGGTTTAACAGACCAATCAGAATACAGCATTCTTAACACACCTACATTTCCAAGTCGTCATTTAACCTGACAAACAAGTCCGGTCAGGAGTCATGTGACATTGTTTCGTAAGGGGGGAGAGCTTGGGATAGGTCAAATTTGATCCTACAGCTGGACGGAGATGAATGAGTTGTTCTTGAAAAAGTGACCCTGTTCATAACAACTTAATACTTGAAGCAGAACATTATTGAAAACCTTCAAGTTAGTTGATCCTTTCTCATTAGCTTCAGTAGTTGGGAGATAACAAAGTTATTGCAATTTGATGTCTGGCTCATCAAAGTTGTCTCAAGATGGTGGTCTGAAAGTTTTCTGTACATTCATTTTTTAACATTTTTAAGTATCCGATCTATGGTTAGACCTTAAATGATATGAAGAGCTTATAGTTGCAAAATGATGAACATTTGAAAAAAATCATACAGACATCTGCCAATAACTCTGATGATACTGAAGCCCGTCATTCATACCAACCAATACTTCCCAAAACATCATTGCATCGACGTTTGTATGAAAAACCTTCAATTTAGCACCAATACTGCTATCACGCGTGCTGACCTACTACTTTCTAATTTTGCATTCCAAAAAACTCATTTACTGAGTCAAGACAAATATTTGACTGAATGTTAAATGTGTTTGCAAAAGATAAGTGCCATGTATGCAGAAGGTAACACTCCCGATTATCAAAGTGCATTTCAGATAGAGGTTTTCATTGTATTTTGTATTGCAGAAATTAAGATAACTTTTGAAAGCCTACTCGCAACATACTTTGTCCTTGTGCAGCCTACTCACAACACACTCTGCCCTTATGGTGAAAAAGTCTACAAAATCATGAGCTTCCTCTCAAACATGTCATTCAAGGATGATGTTGGTGGTTGTCATATGTATAATGCAGAACATTCACCAGTGCAATCAGGGCTATCAACAACCCACTCATTTAATGAAGATAATTTATTTTTTAAACCTAAAAATGTCCACACATCCTACAGAGTTAGTGAAGATTTACCTAAACGGGGTTAACGCCCTGGACGCATAAATTGGGAAACCCCGAGACAAGGGGGTGGGCAATTACCCAAGCAGTGAGCGCTTATGTCCAAGTTTTAGCCAAACTGAGCAAGCTTGCAGGGTGTTCAATCAAACAGCGGAACCGACAACCGCAAAGCTGCTCACAGCTCAAACAGAAACAGGATTTCAACTTTGAAAGTGCGATTACATGAGAACATAGCTAAAAATTCAGATGTTTTCAAATGTATTAGCATGATGCAAAATGTCATACCATGGAGCTTTATGAAACTCGAACGGCATTCCACTTACCGTATCAACAAGCGCTGTTTCAGATCAGTGAACGGGACTACATGTCGTTTGCAGCGCCATTGTATTGTTAGTGTTGTTCGTACAACTGTGTTTGGTTGGAACTCTTCTGGTCCCGTCTTGTTGTTAATGTTGTCTGCGCATTAAACCCGATAAACTTTCGATTCACTATTTAGTTTATCTGGTGCTGGATTAAAAACATGGACGATTCGTTCCCAGCCGACACAAACCGTTTACAATTACAACGAGAAGGAGGTTTGATTAATTGGTGAATTAAGATTTAGGTCAACCCAGGAGAAAATCTAGCAAAATCACGAGCTCTGTCTGAAAATACATGGCGACCTGTTTTGCCAAACATTCAAAAAACTTGGTCTACTGAACTTGAAAAAGCATCAGAAATAGTACCCAAAATGAAAAAAATTTAGACTGGGTATTTCGAAAACATGTCACCTATACGAACCTACGTTGGTAACTGCCAGGACGTTATAGGCCTATTTTTGCCCCCACTGCAATGCCGCCATCGTCCCCAATAGGTTTCTATCGGATACTTTCCCTGTTGAAAGGTATAGGTGCGGTCACCGTGGTATGTCAGTGATGTTTCTTGCAATGTTTGTAAAACAAGTTTATTGTATTCTCATTGACGTCTTGTGATTTCTTCACAGTTGCAAAGGTCAACAGAACCGCTTTGGTAAAAGGCAGTGCACACATTGGATACAGCCTGCAAATATTTTGAGTTTTGTCAACAGCTATTTATGAACGAGCTCCAACTGAGGCTGCCCCACAGCGCACTGAAAACACCGTCCCATGCCCATTTATTAGCAAAAACATTTTGTGTATTCATAGGTTATTAGCTGATTAATGCCTCCATCTCCAGCGTATCTCAACACTTGTTTCATTGCTTGAAGTTGAACATTAATGCGATAGTGATACATTGCAAAAGAACAGGCCTAATATTTGTGAGGCGCACTCGTGAAACTTGTACGTGCGATTAATGTCAAAGTCTGATCGAGATTATTGTTTCTCAAATTAGCATAGTAAAAAGGCATTCCTAAGTGCCCCTGTGGGTTTTTGGTGTACAGCTTTCTAACATTTTTTTCTTTCACCAACAGCTAGAATACCGGGGCGACGGTAATAAAAAGTGGAAATCGTTCTTTCCAAAATCAGGGCGACAAATTGGTAACTTAATTGGTAAGTTTTAAAAAAATCACCTTCCGTGCCAGTTTGGAGCACACGAACAAAGACTATCGTGGTTCCAGGAATGAGAGGACAATCATTCGGTTGGCTATAAATATCAATTTATGGACCCAAAAGTCCCCCGTGTGTCCTTTGCACTTGTCGTAAAAAATTACACCTCTATGTCACAAGGGGGCGGCCACATTTAATCTCTGAACGATGCCTAATCTCGTAGTAGACTAGCGCCACTTCAATAAAAATCTATGGAGTAGACCTATATTAATTTAACAAAAGATCAGTTGAAAGTTTAAAATAGGTATTTGCAGCGCTTGAGTTATTCCACCAAAACCAGTTGAGAAACGTTTCGAGACAATTGTATGCAGCTGGAAGCATGCGATGTTTCTGCCAACACGGAGTTCTGAGCCCGTGGTGAAGCTATGAACAAAATTCAAGCTCAAGTTCTGAAAGGGGTAAATTGGGAATGGCCGCTTACGTGGACATTTGCACAAAATAGAGGATGGGCGATTACCCAAGCAGTGGGCATTTAAACCGAAAATTGACAAGTTGGGGATGGGTGATTACCCGGGCATGGGAGTTAACCTGCGAGTTTAAGCTATATGAGAACATGAAACATAAGAAAAGTCAATGAAATCAAACTCTACTAAAAAACTAGAAAACATAGAATATGTCAAATTTTATTTTACTAACATTTTCAATAGAAAAAATACAAAGAAAGATTTTCTTTGTTGTTTACATACAGCTATTACAAAACAACATTTGGTAACAAAAAAGCATTCCAAGCAATAACTCTTAACATAAGCAACCCAAAACCTTGAAATGCACCCACATCTCAACCACAAACTGTATGCTTTCCAGGGGTTTTACTAGTTTCATGTAACATGATTAGACTAATTTGACCACTATGATATCAAAGCTGAAAATTGACAACTGCTGGTACATTCCTGAGCACCTGAATGCTCAATAAAAACATTTGTTTAACATTTTGACAATCAACAAATAAGCATTATCTTGTAAAAAACTAAAATGGCTAACAGGTGGTGCTGGTAGTCCAATCTGTCCGATAATTGACTGATGTCATTGCATTCCCACCTCTGCATGAAGTTTCGGCAAAGTTATGCTGCTTTACCAGAAAGTGCTACAATGGTCAAAAACGTATGTTCAGAATTTCATCAGGATCTGTCAAGTAGTTTTTCAGAAAATTGATGGACAAGCAAAAGTAATGAATCAATGTAACCCTTGTCTAAAACTAAAACGACCAACAGGCTACGAGAATCTGTCCAAAAATCGACTGGTGTTGGCGAATTCCCAACACATACATTTGTCATTTTGACAAAAATTGACAGACAAGAAATTCCTGACAAGAAACTAAAATGGCCAACAAGAGGTGTCACAGTACACCAAAATCAATTGGTGCCAGCACATCCTCGCCATAAATAGTCTGTGTCAAATTTCACCAAGATTCCTGCTTTTCAAGCAATGGTAACCGTGGACGAAAACCGGATGGTATGGCGGCTGTATCCCACCATAAAGTTTCTGTAGGCACATAAAAAAGTAAAAGACATTTTACAGATTAATTTGATCCCAAGTTAAAGACCTGGTTGCAAAATGCCCATGTGGTTCCAGTATCTGAAAATACTTACTACATAAAGTCATATTTTCGACACCCTTTCTTTATATTCTTTTCACCTTTCTTGCCAAAAGCGATTTTTTAACAGTATTTGACCCTTCTCTCTGAGCGTATGATTACCGGCTGTCATCAGTTATTTCCGTACCCACATTTCTGGCTCATCAGTTCAGGAACTTGTCCTGAACGCCGCCATTTTTTCCATGTAACTGAATGTGCTATCGCTTGCTCGAAAAGTCTTCATTATTTTGTTTCATTAGTAATATCTTGTAATTCGTTTGCATATGTAGAGTATTTATAGTTTGTAGTTAGTGGTTGTTGAATTTTTTTTTGGAATGTTACGCGTACTTATTATGTTAACATAGCATTGGTGTTCAGTTCCTTACGTAGGCTGGTCGAACTCAGGAACCAATATGGGTCGAACCAATTTTTTTTCGTGTTGATTTTTTTTTCCTCATTTTGAAAAAGTACTTTGCTATCATCAGAAAGGTAGTGCATTCTACTCAGTGAAAATCAAAAAAGTATCAAAATCGGGGCAAGCAGTGTAAAGTTATTGCAATTTTGTAGCGAAATTTGGGTCACTTTATTTGGAGGACAACGGGATAAGTTACGAGTTTAAAACTTTGTGTAAATTGCTTTCGCCAACAATTTACGGTGAAATTTAGTTAGACATATCTTTACTTTCTATTCTGCACGATTCAACAGTGTTCACCAAATTTCAGCCTCGCAGTTGTTACTCATTAAGTGATAAATATGCTCACAATTCCCGTTGGACTTCGTCTCATTTCTGGCGGCACCGACAACATGGCGACTTTTGCTGAACTGAAAGGCATGTTCAATCAGCTACTTTGTAATTTGTGAAGATTTAACGTTGACACATTTTGACAAACGTTGCTACAAAAAGGAACTTTGTTCAATTTTTCGTGTTTCTTGTGTAAAAATATAAGATATATTCGAATTATTTTACTGTGAATTTCCTAATCATGTGATCTTACACTAAGCTAAAAAAATAGTTGAATTGATTTTAAAATGGTTTTTTGTTTGACTGTCAACTGCTGTTCAAGGCTTGATTCCGTGTCACAAAAGGATTCATATTTTTCTAAATTTTAAGTCTCAATTGCTCTCAAGTCATGTTTTGTAACTTATTGCTTCTTAATTCAGGTTATCAAGTCAACAATATGAATAATCTTCATTTGAAAAATAAGCTATGTTGGATTGTGAAGCTTCAAGCCTCCGATTCTTGTTCCTTGAAACTTCATATTTTTTTCAATCATGCTTGTCAAATTCTGGTGTAAGGAAACACTATTCCGTCACCATGGTAATAGTTACATGTATGTCCACTTTCATATCATGGAAACTGTTGCTGTTGAATAATGTTTGTAATGCGAAATGTTGTAAAGTATTGTGCATTTTACGTTACTTGTTATGTTAAAAGTTTGCATCATTTTTGGTTAATGAATAAAAAATAACATTTTGTATTGGACCTGTCATACTTATGTGCTTGAATGAGCCCAATATTTGGAGAACTGGAAAAAGGTATGCCTCAGTCAGAGAAGCACGATTATTTCCGAAAAAAAATAGAAAATGAGACAATACTCCACTAGAAGACAGGAGTACCAATTCATAGCTTTGAACATACCCAGTGAATCTTATAATAAAAGATAGAAATTCTCAAAAATTCCAGCCCCCCATTCTTTTAGGCTTGGTGCACTCATACAAAGTCTGGGCAAATATCTATAGAAAGCCAACAACTTTGCACAGTTCGCCAGAAGTACCCAAGTTCTAAATAAACCTTGTTTGAGCGAGCGCTGCGGCCAGCAACCAGCTAGGCCTTAGCGTAGCCTTGGCGCAAAGCGGTAGCCTATAGGCCTACTAACAAGCTGCATTTTGACGATAGTCTTCACTGGTAGCTGGCACTGAGGCTAGCTAAGGTCTGCCGCGGCAGTGTGACACAGGACTAACCAGCCCGTAATTTCATGCAAGTGTCTGTGAAACTACCTTTGAATATATGCGGCATTTCTGATTTGAACATTTTATTTTGACAAAACAGCTTGCAACCGCATGCATTTACCGTTCGCCAGTGTCTGGTCTTGATTCGCACCGGGCTCGATAGGCTACGGTCCCGAGTCTGGCAAAATAATTTCTGTCAAAATTATTTGCCACATTTCTTCAGCAAATTCGATAAAGTTGTCCGTATTTTGATTTTGTTAAAATTAAGGCATGCTATCGATTATTTTATCCCCGTTTGCAGGCTGGTAACAGGCACTCGTCCATTCACACTGACGGGCGTTTTCTTAGCCTGGGTTTCTGAACGAATTGTACTTCCGGGTTCGCGGCAAGTTCAAAATGGCGGTGTTTCTTCAGGTGCGAATCGTGAGTGGCGCATTCATTTAAATTTTTTTCGAGTACGGACTTTGTATTAGTTATGGGGTAGGTACTTCTTGGATCCTTATAACATCCTCTAACCATGTAATAAGGGTTAACAATGCATGTGACCAGGTCTTTAAAGAAATTTTATAGCATCTTTTATTATTTGCAGTTTTCAATTTTACACACATACTTAACTCACATATTCAATACAAGAAAAGACTTTATAATTCTTGCTTTCAAATTCATTAACATGAGGTACAGCTTTCATACTCCAATTTAATATTCTAGACTTGCCAGCCAAAGGCAAATGGTTACATATACTTGACAGTTTATGATAGCAAGGTGTGTAGTTCACCTATTTTTGTGCAATATTCTGCGTGATCTCACTTTTCTCAAACGCAACTTGCTTTAACACAGCCCAGAGTCCACATCTTTGGAACGTAATATCTCTGGACCAATCAGATTCATATGAAATGTTCACATACTGTTTCATGCACTGTTCTTCAAAACGGTTTTAGGAATTATTTTTAAAATGGCCAACTTTTGAATCAGGCTATCAATACGGATGTATTTATTTTCATGACAGACATGATCATATGACCTCATTAATGGTAGATTCTTCAACAGAGTTAAAATGCGTATTTTTGGATATAACTGGCTCAATAGCCAGACTGACTTGTCACTAAGGTTCAGCATAACTGACTCAATACCCAGACTGACTTGTCACTAAGGTTCAGCATAACTGACTCAATAGCCAGACTGACTTGTCACTAAGGTTCAGCATAACTGACTCAATACCCAGACTGACTTGTCACTAAGGTTCAGCATAACTGACTCAATAGCCAGACTGACTTGTCACTAAGGTTCAGCATAACTGACTCAATACCCAGACTGACGTGTCACTAAGGTTCAGCATAGCTTTAACACTGACACCACATTTAATAGTAACTCAAAATCTGGGAGAAGAGTTTCAAAAGCAATATTCAATATAGGTTGATCTTTCACACATGAACGGATTTTTACCTTTCCGTTTAAATATTCATTGTCAAACATCGACCACAAATAGATCTCGCTAATTATCATAGAAAATCAATGTCCAAACAGGCGGAGTTTCATAACAAATCAGGACAAAGCCTGTCAGACAGAAGGGTATGTCAGCTTAAATCATGAAACAGAATTACTCTAATTAGTGATTACCCTGTTGTAGCTTGTTTATATGCAAGGCTGTGACATCACCATGTCACAAGCTTCAATAATGAACGATTAATTAGCAAGAACAAGCACACTTGCAATAAGAATGTATTAGAAACCTCTCTGTTAACCAGTCCATTTCTAAAATTCTCTAGCCTATTTTATGTTGGCACAAGGTTTCTATGCCAACCTAAATAGGCTAGAGCAGGGCTTGGAATGACCAATGACAAAAAAGAGGAACATTTTTCAGGTAATGTTTCTTTGCATAAATAAATAGAATTGTGTAATAGAAACATTTTTTGCTGTTGTAAAATTTAACTGAAATAAACGTTTTTGCATGGATAAAGTAATGATAAAAAAGAGATGAACAAGAAGGAAACTGGAAATCAAATAAGAAGAAATCGAAACCAAACAAGAGGAAATGCTGTTAAAAGATGATAATTACAAGCCCTGTAAGAGGTTGATGTAAATAGATCAAATAGATTCTAGATATGTAACGAGATCACCTCAGTGGTTTTCATGAAGACAATCCTCTCTGTTACTCAGTGAACAAGGACAAGTACTGGCATTTTATTTAAAACATGTCTACTATGCGCAAATTTATCATAGAACTGGGAATATCTCCACAGCAACCACTCAGTCACCAACATGATCACCATAAATCAAGAATGATGATTGTTAACATCTATCTACAACAGGTTTTTCTCACTGTTCTACAGTTAAAAGACTGTGAAGTCAATACACAGGAAACCAAGAATCATATTTTTTATTTAACGTTAATTCGCACAAAGCAAAAATGTCATTTCGTGGAAAAAGTCAAAATCATATTATTTCCGTCAGTCATGACAAATCACACAAGCAAAAACGAAAAAACAAAACCGAGACAATAGGATAACATCTCCCTAAAGGATAAATAAACCCTACTGGGAAACTAATTGTCAATACATCATTGTTACCAACAACTCTCTGTACTTTAACACTATGTACAAGGAATCTCACAGAGAGATCTGGGACATCTCATTTATTCAGAGCACCAACTGCAACTGACATCAAGGACTTCACCCCTAAAGTAACTTCAGGCTGTTTCACACCAGGTTAACTCAGCACTTGAGGAAGGTTTGTGTAAACTGTGAGGTTAACTGAACCTTTCTGACCAGCTTCGGTGCTAAATCTACAGCAAAATTATCGCAGTTTGATCCGAGGAACATTGCATTTATTGCATGATGGATTTCCGAAAATTATTATTCCGAAAACATTATGTTAAATCTGACATATTGTATGGTGGGATAAACTGGTAGACTAGTGAATATTTGGAAAAAGAAATATCGAACCATGGCACTACACGTGTTGTAACTGACAGCGACATCTGAAATTAACTCCAATGAAACTGAATGTTAACCTTCAATTCTGCAAAAGAGTAGGCCTACACACCACAATAGCATGCAATTTTACCTACAAAAGAGCAGGCCTACACACCACAATAGCATGCAATTTTACCTGCCAAAGTCAAAGCACAAACTACTGAATACAAAAGCTCACGCATCAGCTACCAAAACACTTAATAATTTAGTTGGGTCTAACAAAAGCACCTATCAGTACAATAACATTGAATAATACAGTAAGGTCTGACAAAAGATTTCACAACCTTAAAGGGACATTCTTAGTTAAAAAGAAACTTTAGAGAAATCAGGGCTTGGAATGACCAATGACAAAAAACGCGGAAACTTTGAAACTTTTACGGCCCAAATCATGCCAGATAACCAGCCTTGAAATGGTCAATGTGAACCTTCCCCAACAAAAATCGGGAAGACTAAAAAAAAATACAAAAAATAAAAAAATAAAAAACAACAACGTTACCACCATCAGTAGCATGCGTCTGCGTCCTTTTAGCTTGCCTGTCCACTCCCGACCCACACATTTTTGGCTGCAGAGTGGTAGTATTTGTCGCCGCGCTTAACAATAACACCAGACGCCATTGAAAATTCCACCACGCTGTCCCAGATGCCCCGGCAATGTTGACAATTTACGTTCCTCCGAAACATAAAGAGCAACTTCCGCTTTTTGAGGTGAACGTCGTCTGCAATGCCGCGGTAAGAAAGGAATTTGCCGCGGAAATTTTATATCAAATCCGATTTTTTTACGCGGAAATATTATAAAAAAGCGGAAAGCACAATTGAAAAAAGCGGAAATCCGCGTTTCCGTGGAAAATTCCAAGCCCTGAGAAATGAGCAGTAGTGAAGAATCACTCCGCTTTGGACGCTCTGAGCCAAATCCCATGTGTCAAATGGTAGCGTATTTACATGGTAAAGACACCAGCAATTCAGCAAATATCTGGCAGACAATGACAAGAATTACCAATTTGTGTAATGAAATCACAAAAACACGTTGTATTTTGTTGTTTTGTATCACTGGTCAAAGCTAATGACTTCAAAAACTCCATCCCATCCAACAATAGACCAAAACATGCATTTTTCAGCTGTGAAAACTTAATGCCTCTTTTAAGTACAGACCTCTGAACAACAAAACAACCAAGTAACAAAAATAAATTAGCACACATCTCTGACACTACAAATGCCAACATGACAGTAACAACTACAAAACATGTTCAATAAAGTTCATACTTGGACAAATGCTCCCAAAACTTGAAATCTGGGATGAAATGTCAACTACTCTGGCAAGTTTCTGTGCCTAAAGTTTTCGAATCATATTTTGAGATAGTGATGCAATCACAAACTGTGTGATACACGAACCCACACTAGCTGAACAAACCTTACAAAGGAAATACAAGTGACACAAGCTGCATTAGACCCTCATGTAAATACCCACAATTCTCTGAATCACAAGTTTTAAAGCAACTAACTTATTTTGACAAAACTGAAATTTTCTCTTTCTAGTCAAAGGCTGATTACGTTGTTGCAAACAAAAGGAAGTTGCCAAATGTTGTTTCAGGTGCCAACATAATTTAAAACTAATCTTATGGCAGTGTAAAATTTTCTCAATCTTAATTTTGATGAGATATTTTACAAAAGAAATTCTAGTGTCCACCAACAGGTGAAGAACTACCATATGCAATGAATCTCTAACCCTGCACACATTTGACCATGAGCACTGCAAACAATACAAACAATTCAGCTTAGGTTCTAAATTTCAATTGAACTGAAATGCTTAAATTCATTGGGTCCTTCAAGAGATTTTAGTATGGTTGTAGTGCACATATAGACGCACAAAATATCAACAAAGAGATTTGAGTTTTCTTTTGAATGCAAATAATACGATCTAGTAAACAATAAGACAACATTATTTATTTAAAAAATCTTGGGACCAACGCACACAGACACAGGAACACACAGAAACACATAGAAGTGGCAAAAACAAAACCTACTTCCATAAGTAACAGAGAGGTAACAAAGTGTAAGCTGCCACAGTAACTAATACATAATGACAGATGACACAGTATGACTCAGTGCAATGTTTGTCACCTGAGCAGAAAATTGCTCTTTATCCATCTACCTCAATGCTAGCCTGTGTTGAAAGCAACATAAAGGCATTTAGAAACACGCCCAATGTTTCATTTGTGACCTACAAATATAAAACATCACCCAAAAATCCACCAAATGACATAACAGTACGCCTGTTGGAGCAAACAGAGAGATTCTACAGTCTAGGATTTGAAGATTACATGTACTCAGTATCAACTCTCTGAATACATAAACCATTTCATAATATCTCAAAATGCAAACTTAAGTTATCAAATGCTAAACAGACTAATGCATTTAGTGCACTCAATGTTAAGTTCGTCTCAAAAATCATGACCAATATTGAACAGGACTGTTTTGACCTTTTGAGCAAAACATATTAACACCTTTAGTGCAAGCGATTAATGATTAACGAGATCACTGCAAACATAAAGCATTACAGGCAAAAAGTGCGAGAATTATACAAACAGAAACGGAAAAACAAACACTGCCTTTCAAACTTGGTATTCACAGTATGAAATTTTTGGCATTAAACCCAAAGTCTATTGCGAAAATTTCTAAATAACACAAATACACAAAAAATTCAACATCAGGAAGCGAGATCTAAATGACATGCGAACCATAACTTTTGGCTGGATTCAGTTCCATGGATACCAGTGTTGTGTATGGCAACTCCCGACTTTTCGAACGGCGTCTGAACATAATCCACACGACGATGATTATAATGACCAATACGATGACAGTGATGACAACCGCTGCCACAGTACCAGTACTGGCACCAGATGTTGCCGAGGTTGGTCCTACAGAGGAAACCGGCACAGTTTGGGATGTCACTGGAGGTTTACTCGTAGTTGAACGAGGCATGGGCGTGACTGTTGGAGTGACAGACGAAGACATGATACTTTCAGTTGAGGAAGGAGAAATGGTCATTACAGTGGTCGAGTTAAGAACGTTTGTCTCCGTCGTTGTCAAATTAGTTGAAACATTGTAAGACGAAGATAGGAGCAATGAGTTCGTACTGTTCATTTTTGATGCTGTAGACAAGACAGGTGTCATAAAAGATTTCGAAACAGTATGGTATGCAGATGAGGCTAACTGAACAGACGCATTAATACTTGCTGATGATAGCACGTGAACTGTTGATGAAGGTACCAGACTCGGAGCCCCAGTGACTGATGTTGTTTCCATGGTTGCTTCACCTGTGCTAGAACTGTTTCCAAATGCTGAAGAGGGAGGTGATGTTGAGCTGATATTGGTAGTTGTCGTAAGCATGCCGACTGAATTGCTGGAAGCCTTTAATGAGCTTCGGCTTCCGTTCACGGCCAGAGTCCCACTAACAGACACTGATGTTGGGTCAGGAACAAGTGAGGCTGTTGAGAAAGCAGACGGACTGGACACAGTGTGGATGGTAGAAAATGCTACACTGGAGGTGAGAATGTCTTCTGTGACATTGTAGGTAATACCACCCATCGCTTGGCTGTTGAGAAAGCTCGTGGACACATTCATGGACAGACTTCCATCTGAGATACAGTACGAGAGACTTCCAAGGAAAATTGCAGCAAAACACCAGGTCTCCATTATTCAGTTTGACTTCACAATAAACAAGCAACTCTCCCAAAGAAATAGCACATAAAATCCAATAGTCAATGTTAACTTACAGGTTACACACACAGTCCGAGTTAGGCTTTAGATAGGCACATGTTCAACATATCTGTCTGTAACACAGCAGTCTGTCAGACATGAGCAAAACAGCATGGCCGACACCTCTGAGCTGAATAATGTCCTTGGTAAATACCTTGACACAGCTCCAAGTCACATGAACACACTACCTGCTATTGTGATCTATCTACAATGTGTACAATGGCTTAGCAGTACTGTAATCTGGCGAATAGTTGTCCAAAGCTATTATCCCTATTCCCTGTACAGTAATTCTCTGTATGAGTGCTACCTGAGTACACAAACCAAAGGAACTGAGAGGGATCACAGAAATATTATTGATTATCAAAGATTAAGGACAGGGATTACTCATTCATTCTGCTAATTGTGTGAGGTGTGGAGAATGTACGAAAGCAATGTAGCCATGAACAACATGGCCTCGACCAATCAGGGGAAAGGCCCCACTTTGCCTATATATGCACCTTGACATGTTACTTTTTTAACAAAAAACAATGTTTACGGCCATACAACCAAATATGAACAATTGAATTGATATAAATATTCAAAATGAAATCTCCAAAAACATTACAGCTGCTTAACTTATCCTTTCATTTTCTATCGTTTATATGATTTTCATAAATCTGTTATGTCCCATTCCTGGTACCCCCTCATGCCTAAGTGGAACATTCTAAAAACAATTCGTCACATTATTTCTAAGAACAGTTTATCATTTACATTAACAGAAAGTTTTATTTGAATCTGAACTGAGATACTATGTTCCAAGAACAGTTTAATTTGGACATTTTAGTCTAGGGATCTCCCTCAAACTCTAATACCTTTTCAACGAACAGATAACAAAGGCACAAATGAAAAAGATACCTGTATTTTTGAATAACAGCATGATTATAGCTTGACGATTTTCACCTGGAACACATCGATCATTTTGCTCATTCTAATGTAATGTATCAAAAATCTAATCAAAACAAGTGACTTTCTGCAGCATGTGTTCCTAGAAACACACACATACTTCGAACAAGATTTGAGATTATAAAGGACCTTATGAACAAGATTTGAGATTATATAGGACCTTATGAACAAGATTTGAGATTATAGAGGACCTTATGAACAAGATTTGAGATTATATAGGACCTTATGAACAAGATTTGAGATTATATAGGACCTTATGAACAAGATTTGAGATTATATAGGACCTTATGAACAAGATTTGAGATTATATAGGACCTTATGAACAAGATTTGAGATTATATAGGACCTTATGAACAAGATTTGAGATTATATAGGACCTTATGAACAAGATTTGAGATTATATAGGACCTTATGAACAAGATTTGAGATTATATAGGACCTTATGAACAAGATTTGAGATTATATAGGACCTTATGAACAAGATTTGAGATTATATAGGACCTTATGAACAAGATTTGAGATTATATAGGACCTTATGAACAAGATTTGAGATTATATAGGACCTTATGAACAAGATTTGAGATTATATAGGACCTTATGAACAAGATTTGAGATTATATAGGACCTTATGAACAAGATTTGAGATTATATAGGACCTTATGAACAAG
>NMRA01000048.1:1046482-1102407 GCA_002633005.1 Phoronis australis
CAAAAAAACTAGTTGGTTGACAGTACTTTTGGACCACATTTTCTGAATCGGTAGGAAATTTGCTTTCAGACTCTAAGTTTGGTTTTAGTCGTGCATCGGCAGGGAAGTGGTGTTTTTCGGGTGAAAAGTGCCGATTTTGCATTTTTTTGCCCTTATTTTTCTTAGTCTAGCTTGGTTGTCAGTGGGAATGAAATGGTCAAAAATACAAGAAAGAATAAAGTTTCTGTGCTCATCTGCTGGGCTTTTTATGTGAAATAATTGAAAACATGCCATTCTTTGCATCCTGTTTTTGACAGAGTGAAGAAAAGGTTACAAATCAAGTGATGTGTGTTTTGCTAGGCAAAACCCAGTGAGAACTGTTCTGTGCCTCCTTATGAACAAGATTTGAGATTATATAGGACCTTATGAACAAGTTTGTGTATTAAGCCAAATATTGATAAAACTCAGTAAAATTATGTATTTTCTGAAAGTGTAAAGACTGGAGAAGTTTATTTTTGACTTTTTGACAGCTCTCCATCAATTGGCCACATAACCATCATATCTTTTTGTTAAAACTTCGCAGAAAAGAAAGGTACATACATATCAAAACAATGTTATCAATGACATGGCTAAATTTTATTTGAAATCTCAAAAGTGCAGTCACAGTTTTCGCAATAATCATTTCAATTTTATTTATGCAACTGAAGGTTTCTTTCCTGAAAATCACAAAGTCCTATTTCTTCTTCCTCATGCAAAAGTAAAGCATTTTAAAAATCAATTCCTAAATAACATATAGTAGAACAATGCATTAAGCGCTGTATCAGGAAAGTTTCATATAAATACCATCAGCCCTTTCTGAGCTATGATGGTCCAAATTTGGACAATTTCTGTGGTCCTAAATAACCTTGTAATGGTTATTCATGGAAAAAAACTACCCAGTGTATTTAGAAGTAACTTTAAGTCATTGCTAATCAAGATTAACTGTAAAATATGCACTTCATAAATTTTCAAATATCTACCACTATTGCTCACATTACAGTATGTGAACAGAACCTGTGACAGACTACAATTTATTAATTTACTTAATATATAAACAATTATATAATTTAGGAACAGCCTTAGCTACCAGCTTTAGGTAATGGCTTTCAGACGCCCACCAACAAGTTAAATGGTGATTGGTGATTGCGTATACTGAAATATGGTACACCTTCAGCTATAGCAAACACTAATATGATAATCAATTTCATCCTTCATAATTAGACTAACTGCCAAAACACCATAGTTACCACAGTTACAGCCTACTTTATGCCAGCTGTAACAAGCACAGGCAGGCAGAAGACAAACAGATATAAATGTGTAAATACAATTGGCCGAGACAGGATAAGTAACAAGAGCAACGTAGAGCATTGAAATGCGCCCACGAATGCACTGCAAATGGTGTGCTTCTAGGGTGTTTATTTGTATCATAAAAATGGCCACTAGATAGTGCAAAATGTTTCGAATCCATCAAAAACCTGGAAAATGTCATATTTTTTAACAGAAACCTATTTACCACATTTCATGAAAATCCGCCAAGAAACTTTAGCAAAACAGAAAAAGTGAAATTGCCACGAGGGGACAAAGGTTCGTCGGATCCATCTGAAAGTTGTCTTCCGTTGTCAACGTCATATAAATACACTGGCTAAATTTAATGAACATTCTGTAGAGGGCTTAGGAGATACAGCTAAGGGTGCAAAAACTGCCACTAGGAGGCGCCACAGTAATTGAAGCCAGAAAATCATCGTCAACCATCCTCCTCACACTAACAATATATAATCCAATTTTTACAATCATCCAAAGAGTGGTTCGGTTGACAGAGGGTAGGCGGCAAAAACAGACTAGAAAACAGTGAAAATGGCCACTAGACAGCGCCAATCACGTCAAATCCATCTGAAAACCGGAAAATGTCATCTTTCCTTTAAAAGAAAGATATTTAAGAAAATTCATGAAAATTCATGAAAATTCGTTGAGGAACTTCAGAGAAACAGAGGAAAACAGAAAAAAATGAAATTGCCACTAGGGGGGCAGTGTTAGTCGAACCTGTCTGAAAATCATCATCTTCTGTTGTTAACTTCATATCAACACATTTGCTACATTTAATAAAGATCCTGTAGAGCGTTTAGGAGATACAGCCATGGGCACAAAAACAAACAAAACTGCCACTAAGAGGCGTCACAGTAGTTGAAGTCGTCGAAAAATCATTGTCAATCGCCCTCTTCATAGTAAGAACATACATGCCAATTTTCACGATCATCCTTAGAGTGGTTCAGTTGATGGAGGGACGGACGCCAAAAAAACGGACTCCAAAATAGCAAAAATGACCACTAGATGGCACAAAATGCCTCGAATCCATCCGAAAACGGGAGGATAGCGTCATCTCACTAATAGATGCCTATGTGCCAAATTTCATGAAAATCGGTAGGGCACCTTTGAAGATACAGAGGCAAACGTAAAAAACTAAAATTGCCACAAGGGGGCACAACCGTATTCGGGTCGGTCCAAAACTCTTCACCCTTTGTCATCAACCCCATAGGAAAACACCTGCCAAATTTCAATAAGATCCTGAAAGGGGTTGAGGAGATTCAGCCGCAGATGCCGGACGCCCAGACAGAGGTGACGGCAATTTGCACCCACATATTCCGAATATGTGGGCGCATAAAAATCAAAATGAAATGTGGTACACACCCATACTAAAGCAGCATGGAAGTCATAAAGCCACTAGTTTTCAAGAATGTATGCAGCTCTTCATCAGGTGAGTAAAGAGAGAGTAACTACAACGACATACGCAAATGGAATAAAAGGGACACGAGAACTGAAAATAAAGGGTTAGGAAGGAATGGAAATCATGTCCACTTCAGTCTTCTCTACACTTCAATCTCCCTAACCACACTATGGAGGACCTAAGGTTATGTGGACCAGTCCAAACTTGGCTAATTTTGGAACACCATGTCTCTGAAACTGACAATCAGATTCATGCAAAACCTTCAAGTACTATGTTTCATGCATTGCTCTCCAAATCATTGTTAGCAATTATTTTCCAATTTTTCCACTTTTGCATGAGGAGCTGTCAAAATATAACTTTTATGAGATTTTCATGAAAAACTCAAGTCACAAAAAACAAAAACGAATTTCCCTATATTTTTTTTTGTTTTTGCCTCTCTTATACCTTTTGAGCATGTTAGTCTGTGGTCACCACTGTCTCTTTATTCAAGTGATGAAGACCTGTAGCCAGGCTAGAAACCTAGTGATTTTATGTGTTCTCTAATGTTGGAGAATACAGGAGCATTTTATACCCCATTTCATTTTCGACTTTAATATGTTTCATACACAAATTGACCGGCTAGTACACAAATAGTAGTACCGATGCCAATTCTGTATATTTTACCCAACCACACCTATGCGGTGATTGTACAAGAGCAAACACCTCATTCTGTTGTGCCAGAAAAACATAACCGTATATAAATATAACCGTATATTATATTTAAAAGGCGATGCTGACCAAAATCACTTCAACAAGATCATACATTTGAAAGGTAAATCAGCCGCACAAACTTTGTCAGGTACACGTTACATGCTAGTAAATTATCACTCCAATGCAACAAAACAGCAAAAATATTCCAACTACGAATACTTATGGTTATTCTTCACAGCAACTGCTTTTTTAATGTTTCAAAGATTTTCTAAGTTTTTATGATTGCCACAACTTCCAAACACTTTGTCCATTGGTAGCTATGAAAAAGAGCTTTATAATTAAGAAAGTCTTTGGCACTGCAAACAACATTTTACCACAAAATAAAATGAAAGAAAAATTCAAATGTCCACCATGTCTGAATTGCTCAGTTTTCACAGTATTAATTGTATCATTTGCAATGGGAATGAAAATGGGGCCAAGGACCTTGAAGATTATAAGACCCAGAGTAACATTGAAGAGGTAATGTTTATCTTTAAATGAATCATAATAACAAGATTGATCAAGCTCTACACGTATTTTGATGTTTACAACAAAATTGACAACCATTGCAGTAGGCAAAGAATGAACCATAAACAATATGACCCACTCCAGCTTGAAAAGAAAAACAGCAGAATTAATCCAAACATTTCTTAAAAATATTTTTCAACATACTAGTCAACAACACAACAAAATTTGTTGTCCTATTAAATAAACTATTACTCTTCAGTCAATAGTGTTTGACAACATAAGTTTGCATCCAAAATAAAAGCGATAATTTTGACTATCTAAAGCCTATCTTCAACAGTAACAACCGTAAATTTGGTTTCTACAGTATGTTAAGAGCAACGCTCTGAGTCCACTAGTGACATAAATCGGCAAATGTAACGAACTGTTAGGCATACTGGCTTGCTTTTGTCTACGTCTCCGTGAGAATCACCTTTTAATTCAAACAGGGGCGAATAATACATGCACGCAATGGTGCTCTATTCAGACCCCTATTCAATACAACCTTTTGTTGTTTGTGCCCAGGGATCTCGTGGTGACACAACATGGCACGAAAAGGCAGCTTCAACTATCATTTGACTGGAGTACATTTGCATGATTGAATTCTTATTTTACTAAGGCTTTGCTACGACTATCTGGTTAGCCCAAAACATCTCAAATAACAAAATTACGATGGAGTTAGGCTTTAATGGTATTTTCCATCACCTTTTTATAGGGAGATAAACATCGCCAGAAAAAGTGAATGCCCACATTGTAGAACCAAAATGACAACGAGATAAGAAGTGTTTATTTTTCCAAACTCTTCCATGCAACACTAGTGAACTTGAGGTAATAATTTCTGCAAATGAAGTCCTGGTAGATTTTGAGATTGTTGTAACAAAACCACTAGGGGGCACTGCAGCAGGATGATGAAACCAATAATCAGTTATGCTTATCTTGAAAAGAAATTCATTTGCCACGATGATTCTAGAGGGAGTTTGGAAGATAGAAGAAGTGAGTAGTAAACTAATAAAGTTACCACATAAACCTGCATTTTGTTCTGTTTAACTGACTAAAAAGCAATAAATGAATTTTTCTTGCAGAATCGACCTCACAATATTCCACACTGTGATAGAAACCTATTGTTGTTATCAACACCAACATTGAAAAAAATCAGTGACTCAAAAACACCATTGTTGTTGATAATGACAATAGAATGTTATGATGGTAAGGAATATTACAAAATTGAATTGATGAAAGTAAAAGACCTAACTTTTACCCAGCTAAACAGGGCGTAATGCTGCTTGAAAAGGAAACAGCAAAAGTCTGGACTGTCCAAAAATGGACAACTGCGTCTCACTTTAAAATAAAACCTATCTACCAAAGTCCTTCATCAAACTTGGTAAATTACGGTAAACAAATGCCAAACACTAAAACTGACTCTAGGGGGTGTGCCAGCAGTCCAAATTTTGAAAACCGACGCCACACAAGTTTTAGTAAATAGAATCACATGCGTCAAATTTCGTTGTGAATCTTAAAACCGTTTGGCAGGATGAAAGATGCATGCCAAAAATGGAACCAAAGCACAAAGCGGTGCAAATCATGCCAGAGCATTGTGAAAATGAATGGGTACGGTTCATCTTCTTTATTGTAACTCACACGACTAAGTGCCTCCCAACTGTTCTAAGTCTAGGTGTACATAACTGTTCTTTTGTCTCTTCCATCTCCGGTATAAAACATAACCAACCATCAGTGAAAGCAGCATAAGAAAGCAGCCAATCACAACACCAATAACTGCGGCTGTATCCAATGGCGTAGACTGGCACACTTTAGTAGGGTTAGTGGTGGTTGATTTGCTCCTTGCAACTGATGGTGACGTACCATTTGATGGTGTTGAGGATGACTGTGTACTCATGGTTGAATATGGCACTGTGTCATTCACGTCAGTCTGGTTTGCAGGGGAAGTTGAAGTTGTGACAATGGCGACAGTCTGGTTTGTAGATGAAGTTGGCGTTGTGGCAGTGACAACTGTCTGTTTTGCAGAAACAGATGGCACTGTGGCAGTCGTGGCTGACTGGTTCGCACGTGAATTTGATGTCGCGACAGTAGTAACTGTCTCATTCGTATTAGAAGTAGAAGACGGTGTTGTGGCGGTAACACTGACAGTAGAAGCTTGCAGAGCAGTCACGGATGTACTAGCACTGTTGTCATTGCTTATCATGGAATTATTCAGTGACAATGTACCAACTGATGGTGGTGCCATCCATGTTGAAACAACACAGTTGAAAAGCAAAATGAGGACCACTTTAATCACACGCTCTTCAAGTCCAGCCATTCTACCTGAAGCCTTTGAACAGCAAGGGACAGCTAAAATCCAGGTAAATTAATGTTCAAAACATGAACAATTAAAGCACAACTGTCCCCTCTTCCATCAATCCATGCAATGAAGACTGCTGGTGTCTGCTTACAAATGTGACTACAAGCAGCAATGACCCCAATTTTCTCTCCTTATGCACAAAATGATACCAGGTGACAGTTTACAATTGTTTAAAATATCAACAGGTGGTCACGGTCTAGTTGCGTCAACAACACCTGAGTATAGCCATGTATCAAAGGCAAACACAATTGTTTTGAAATATGCACACAAGGAAGTCATGAGGGGAAGTCTTAAAAAATGATAATGACCCTGACATATTACTGTGTCTACATGGTGTTTCACATCACTACTATAACTTTTCACTTATTTTGACCCAGACATATTCCTGTGTCTACATGGTGTTTCACAACGCTACAACAACTTTTCACTTATTTTGACCCTGACATATTACTGTGTCTACATGGTATTTCAAATCGCTACTATAACTTATTTTGCACCGAGTTGCCAAATTTTTCTAATACTAAACTGACATTAGTGGCGAAAACACTTGTAGTTTTACAGACTAAAACGCTTGTGGAAACGCTAAGCATTTTAGTTACTATAGATAGACGAGCGCAAGCTGTCTACGATGGTTTAATTTTCACCAGCAGTTAGTTTCCTCACCATCTGAGTCACTTTTAAGCAAAAATATGTTACCTCTTCGCCATAAATTGATTGATGTGGCGATAAAACAAAGGCTTTGAAATAAGCAGGCTAGCGTGGGGTAAGTCAAACTTCCAACAAAAAGCCAGCAAATGTGCCCTAACAACAATTCACACCACTAGCATTTTTGCAGCAAGCGAAAATGCTCGTGTTTCAGCCAAACATGTGAACCACAATAAATCTCCAGAACTGACAACCTAGACACAAATAATCAGAATAGTCACGTACAGGGGTTCCGCATTTTGAGAACCTGTTTTCTCCACAGAATTACTGGGTTCAAATTGGGTTTTCAAAACGCTGACCCCTGAAAGTACCTTGCGGGAAATTCTAAGTGTTTTTTAAGACAGCAGTAGAATATAGTATGTTACAGTGTACGCTAATAACCAAGTGCAAATGACTGACTCTTCTCAACAGAGCCACGAACTATGTTAGAAGACCTGAAGACCGGCAGGCTGAGATTAAACACATCAGATCAGCACTCAAAGCCATCCAGTACCAGGAGTGGGCACTCAAACCCCCCAACGTCGACCTAGGGAGGACCCCCTGGTGACCAAGAAGAGAGATCACCTCCAGTCTCTATTCCTTACATGAAGGGGCTTTCAGAACATCTACGCTGAGCATACAAGTCTTACAGCATCAATTCCTATATGAAACCCATCAACACACTCCAAAGACCCCACCCCACTTGATCGCCAATGCTGTGTGATAAATCAACTGTCATGCACTGAAGACCCGTCTCATACTTACATCGGCGAGACCAAGCGATCCCTGGGCACCAGAATCAAGGAACACAATAATCTGGACAAGCCCACTGGTGTGGGAGAACATCTCGAAATCCCCGGCCACAATGTATGTGACAAACATGCCAAGATACTGGCCAAAGAGGAAAACTGGTCTAGAAAGACCAAAGAGGCAATATACATAAAAACCCAAAAGTCTACCATGAACCGAGACCAAGGTTTGCAACCCCCGCCGATGTACGTTACTATACTACTTCTGGGTAACAGAAGGGCCGGAAACCAGGACGCCCCTCTACCAGTCGTTGAAAAAGAACTGTAAAGCACAGTTTGAAACGTTCGAACCTCCAATTTCATGGTCTACGATTAACTTGATTTTATCTACGAACATCTACAGGAATGTTTAAAGAACATTCAAATTGGATGTTCCAGTGACCTCTATCATAATCTTGAGGCTGGAAGAAAGTGTATTTCTCCAATTAGGTCGGAGTTGTCAAACTGGCCACCGATATGCTCTATGCCCGTTCATTATACTGCATTTCTTGTAAAAAGTAAGAGAAAGGCCTGATAAGAGCAGACGTTAATGGAACCAAACAGAGGTCCCATCCCATACATACATAATAGAAACTAAGTGTTCTCTGAGGAATAGAATTAGGGAATAATACTCCACGCTGGACAAACCCACTGGAATCGGTGAACACACCCCCCAACATTGGCCAAATTGTGGACAGGGACACTACCCAAGTTTTAGCCAAAGAGAAACATTGAAAGAAGCCATCTTTATAAGGAACAGACAGCCCACCATGAACCGAGACCAAGATCTACAGCTTCCCCAGGTAAATGACCCTATTCTAGATATGGGTCAACAAAGCGCGGGTAATTCAAAAAGACCCTTAGATGAGCGTGGAAACATCCAAGTCATCAACTACAACAAGTTCATAGTAAGTGAATCTTTACCTGCTTAACAAAGGCTTGTTAATGGAAAGGCCACTTCAAAATATAAAGTACACTGTAAATAGTGCTGCCCATTCACGAAGTGGTTTAATAAAGGAAGGGAACGAATATGATGTGCAGAGAACAAAGTGAAATATGTTTTGGTAGTTGTCTTGTTTACCTTTCATGTTTTTATTTTCAAAAATTTTAAAATTCTTAAATTATTAGGTCACTATTGACACACATGTATGGATTTATTTTTATATTTTTATGTATTAGCCTGGATCCTGTTGGAAATCAGTGTAATCCAGTATATTTACCATTGCTTGTGTTGCTGCAATATACAACTATATAGTATGGACAAATTAATAGACTGTCTATTATACAGTAGGCAAAGTACATAGAATAATTATCATCCCACACTACCAAATGTGGTCAAGTGCTGTCACCACATTATTACCACTGGCCAGCAAATCACAAACAGCTCATCACAGCAGCTCATTAACGTCTCTAATAACCAGCTGATCACTTGACATCTCTAATAACCAGTTGACAACAAGTGCAGTAATAATAACATGTAAAACATGCAAAACACGCACAGTAACATCTTATCAATATCCATACAATATTGACTTTTCATCTCCTAAGGGACTCCAACATCTTAGGGCCTCCAACATTGTTGTAAAATCTCAAGTTTTCAACATTGTCTACAGCACAAAACTTGAACATGGTAAAGCTTTATTTGATGCTATTTGGCAATACAGTGACCATCTTAAAAACAAACAATATGACAATGTTTTAGTTCCAATTGGTGGAAACTTTACCGGACATAAACATCAAGCACAAATCTAACATTTGAGGGTCAGCGGGCTCTAGCATGAATAAAACTAAGTTATTCTAACTTAATAGAATTTCTACAAATAATATTCAAAGAGTATCCTAAAATCCCCTCCGTGCAATCAATAATTGTTTGCAAACAAGCACGAGTAATGCTCTCAAAACAGGCGTACTAACAATAAACTGGCAACACTAAGCTGCCTGTTACAGACCAAGTGTTTCAATACTCATGAGAGTCATGGTAATGATAGGCATGGTAATGAGCCGTGAAACGTTAAGGCAACAGCCACAATTATCAACAAGAGNTTTCTAAAAATGTCGACAGGAGACTGCTCTTCTTGGGAACAGGGTCACCCCAATACATACTTTGAACGCTTTTCACATGCATGTAATTATAGATAATCCGAAGTAACCAAGCAGAATATCAACTTCTTGAAAGCAATATTACAAAACTGTTAGCTAATTACACAGCTATGTGCACGTCTGAACCCACTCAAATGTAAATGACATCATGACAGCTACGTGCACGTCTGAAGCCACTCAAATGACAACATGACGACAGGCTAATGATGCTCTAGTCACATTTCAATGTCAGAAGGATGATTTCACTCAGTTTTGTTTCACACTACAAACAACGGAAATTCATGCAATCTCATACAAGGAACATCACCTCGAATGTCACGGAATCAACGAGTGCTTTATTTCGATTTTGAAAACACCCTGGTTATAGATAAAAGTGCATGCATCTAAGTGAACAATCTTCTGCCAAATATTTGACGGAACTATAACCCTGGCCTGGACTGAACTCTCCTCTTTTGTGAAGAAAGAAAAATGCATTGCATGACTAACCTGCTTTTCAAAATGTCTGACGCTCCTGAGTTCATTAACAAGCAATGAACACCAGATGGCATATCCAACACTGATATTATTTTGTCTTTTTCCCAAATTCTTATTGTTAGCATTGCAGCTTTTATAATTCAATAACACAAGTTTACCTTCATCACAACAAATTACATAATAATTATGAAACTAGCACATTTGCACGTGGAAAAGCAGGACAGGTGCTCGACACGTGTTGCATTGTGGGTAAATACTTAGGAAAGAAAGCAATGCTGTGCTACTTCAGAACGGTCACATGTCAAATTGTGAATCCAACTAAAAACGTAACAATCACAGTTCATAAGCCATCTTTAAACAACATGTAACAAGCACTATCAGGTATAATTATGATCATCTCTAATTAATTAAAGTTTCACATTCCATTTCAAAAATGTGCGACTATTTCAAATCACAGCTTGAACTGGAGGACTTCCATTTTTGAGATCATTAGAGAAAGCTCAGCAACTTACGAGCATGAGGAACTGCAAGGGTGCGTGTTAATTCATAAACTACGATCTTTGAAAATCTCTACTGACGAGAAAACATTCCCACCTACACATCTGGGTTATCAAAGTAAACGTGACAGCAAATAATCTGTGACCAACTAACACATGGTGGGATGGGGAAATGCAAGTAACACTATGGGCACAGCATCCGCAACATTCCTGTCACTCGTGTATATTGGTGACAGGTTACCAAGTGAAGGCCAAACAACCTCCAACTGTCACTGGTGTATATTGGTGACACGTTACCAAGTGAAGGCCAAACAACCTCCAACTGTCACTGGTGTATATTGGTAACACGTTACCAAGGGAAGGCCAAACAACCTCCAAACCAATCATTAAAATACTACTTCCCCCTGCTCATCAGTGTCAATCTGATATCACAAAATGTTGACATTTATTACGAGCAAGTTATTATTTCAACTGGCAATTATTTTTTCAAATGGTTTTCGATGTTGTGAGTTTCTCATTAATTCGTGATTCAACCTCAGTCAAAGTTTACTGCAAAACTGGTTGAAACTGCAATAATAACATATTTATTTAATAAACTTCAGACAGCATAAGGGTCATCAATCACCTCTAGTAAGGGCATTTTCATCAAACTCTTTAAAACAAGAGAAATTTGTCGCATGATGAATGATGTCACAAGCAGACTAGGGAGTTGGCAGGTAGTGGGCGACTGTAGAACTGTCGCAATGCATTCATCTAAACGCTGTGTTGACAGGATTCGAGTTCTTCATAATCTTCACATTTGCTGTCGCAATCTCTTAATTGCGGAAATTGTGCAATCATCTGAAAGGTTCTTACTCCCACAATCTTATTCACCTTTTTGTTGGCTAGTGTCGCACAATTATGTAGAGTTCTTTTAGCAAGCCTGCTTCGTAGCAACAACACATATTAAGAAAACTTCATTTAAAAATCTAAACAAATTTCATCAATAAGCATCATCTTAATAAATGACAAATCGTGAATATTTGGCAAGACAAACTACAAAGGTTGCGTCAATAGGAAAAGGCGGAGTCTAAGGAAAATGTCACTTGTTTTTCAGACAGATGACTTACCTTTCTCTGAGGCAACACCTTAAGAACTTCAGCGCGATACCAGAAGTTGTCCTCTGTGTACTTAGCGACACATATCTGTCCCACGATAGGGTTAGAGATAAATTCTTGAGCAGACGTTTTCTGAAAATACAGCAAAGAAATATCGTAGAACAAACCATACAAAGTTGATAATCCAATCTATACCAAACATTGATTCAGAAAGTTCAAATAAGTGCTACAGTATCGTTTCAAGTTTGAATGCTGAATAAGGAAACGTGACAGAAACGAATGACTTTGATACAGACAGGTAGTTCTTCAGATGACGGTTGAGCACAGTTCCATCAAGTAAGTTCTTCACAGGCTGTGCTCAGTATCTTCAAGCAAGGAATATTCCCTACACTCCATGACCACTCCTTCACGAAATGTAAGAGTTGAATGACTACCAGGGATATTCTATCATTTCATTGATGCCAGAGTTACACCAGGAACAAAGTGAATACTCCTTTACCTCTATAACTTCAACACTCATTCCACTAAATATGTCCAAAATGCATTTTTATTCTTAATTCCTCAACATCCTGGGAAACATTAAATCCCCATCAATGTGCCACATAATTGTTTCTAGAAAAGCATTTGTCTGTCCACCTGAAAATCGACCATTTGGTTTTAGCACCCTGCTAGAACAAAAGACCCACCGGAAAATGTCACAATTTGATTTTCACTTAATAACGCATCCTATTAGAAATGTGCCATGAGATTACCACACAAATCATCAAATGTAGCATACAATATATACCTGTTCACAGAACTATCCAATGAATCCTACTCCACTTACTTTGCTATAGTGTTGAGCAATGTCCTCCATAAATTCGTCCAATCGTTGCAGTCCTGGCCCCAGCACTTGGAAGAAGACGGTACCACGGGCCGACACATAACTGACGTAACCTTCCACTGTACTGCCCACCTGGAGAGACAGTTATGAATTACTGAACTGGACAGCTGACGTCACTTGGGGGCACCGATTCAATAACTCGATTTGCTGTATATTAGTTCGAAAGACCTGATAGTTAGTTCATGCCTTCAACACTAGCTGGAGCTGTAGCCAGTTGACAATGGAAGGATCTACAGTTAGATGGCATGTCGACACACAAAGCAACAATAAACCTGCGTTCCACTGCAATAACAAAATTTTACATTATACCGTTTACCGCAGCAAAATTGGTCTCAATCTGCTCCTTAATCAAATGCAAAATGATTTTTATTCTTGCAAAGAACTGACAGTTTATTATTCCTTGAGATTATGCTCAGCAAATAAAAGGACATGCTGTGACAAATCAACTCGCAGAGAATTAGTCTCCACCAATAACAAAGTGACAGCTCAGCAAATAAAAGGACATGCTGTGACAAATCAACTCGCAGAGAATTAGTCTCCACCAATAACAAAGTGACAGCTCAGCAAATAAAAGGACATGCTGTGACAAATCAACTCGCAGAGAATTAGTCTCCACCAATAACAAAGTGACCAAGCCTAGGATTAGGTACCTGGTAAGTGAAAAAATTGATTTTATAACAGTGTTCGCTTTAAGGTAAAATGTTCCTGTTTCAAAGCTTAAAGACCCTGCGGTTAAAAATTTAGTTAACACCTAACCTTCAGACTACAGGTTGTACAGACAGTAGGACCTTCTGGCCACAGAATCTTTGATCTGAAGATCTAGATCAGTACCCATATTGTTACCTACAGGGGGTAGTGTCGGTGCCAGTTCCTCATCTGCAATCATAGTGCCCAGGGCTTCGTTGATGTTGACGTCAGTTTCTCCACAGGTGTCAAAGAAGTTGACAGTGCACTTTTCACCCCTGAAAAGACATCAAATGATGAAGTTAACCAATATCGATTTGTTCTGCAAATACACACAGATAGAATGATTTCTGAGCTTAACTAAAATCATTGCATGTTACCTTTTTCCTACCCTAGTATATAAAATGCATCGTTTGCACAAACTCCGTCTCCCCCGCTACACTACAGACCTTCGTTGTGCCCGTTTCGGCACCACCTTGGTCCCAGGTATTGCACGGCCCCCTATTTGGATTCGAGGTGTTCCTATTTTTTTCTCGCGGGCCGTTTTTTTGCAGACGCGGAGGGAGGATGGCCAGTTTCGTACTGGCCTTGGTAACGTCAGTCGGTTGGCTCAAAGGCCTGGGTG
Organism: Phoronis australis; assembly: GCA_002633005.1. Taxonomy (NCBI): domain Eukaryota; kingdom Metazoa; phylum Phoronida; family Phoronidae; genus Phoronis; species Phoronis australis. The sequence goes on from NMRA01000048.1 coordinate 1,060,644, forward strand.
ACGTCACTTCGTCGGCTTAATTTCATTCCCTCCGGCTTCTGTCGCGTATATAATTCATTGAGCCTGTCACCGGGCCACCAAAATTAATGATGCCTCATTAAAGAATTTTTACTCTTCCTTGAGTAAACTAAATTATTTACCCGGGCGTTGGAAAATTGGCGTTCTTCAGTTATTCTGCTGCTAAAATTGCGATGCACTCTTTGGGTGCCATCGCGTCACCTATCGGGCCAATTTTCATGTTCTTCAATCAACTGTGTAGGTTGCGGACATGTCATAAGAATCGGAAGTGGTTTCAATTCGTTACAAGTTTTTACTATTTCAATACAATAAAAAAACAATTTAAGAAAATACTCTCGCGAGATATCGCAAAGTTTTGGGAAATCGCGCGTACATGTGCATGTCACGAGATTGCACTGTTTTCAAAACGACGGCAGGATTTTCCTTTGTTACAGAAAGCGGAGAATTACGAAAAATAACGTTTACTAGATTTTGTTTACTTCTATGAACGGCTGTAACGGGCACTGTGAATGTCGATTCATTCCCAGATTCTGCATGCACCTCTGCAGGTTGTTAGCTCTAAGTTTCACAACCAGGTGACAAGCTGAGCACCTGGGTTGTGTGAAATTTTGGTGTCTAACGGAGCTCTACACATGGCTACCTAGCTGTATGTTGTCGACAGTCTTCATACAGCTAGCCGACTTTCTATATCAGTAGGCTATGTACACTTATGATGCAACTTTTGTAAATACATTCAGGGGTGGATCTAGGATTTTGAGTTGGGGGGGCACGGCACTAATAGAGTATTAGCCAGAATTTTGCCCTTTAGACATTCGCACCCCCCGAACTGCCAAATGGAAGCTGGGCGGATTTTATTGGGGGGGGGGGGGGGGNCTTAGTTTTCACTTTAAACTGAAGAATATCTGATTACCGTACTTTGTGTTACGGCAGGGTCAAATGTACTGGAAAGAAAATTGTACTGCCTAGGGGAAGAATCCCACAGCCGCAAACCTTAATTGCCTACTAAAATTTGACGGGTGACAGAAATTCTGCTTGAAGCTTTGAACACGGTCTCTTCAAGAAGTATTCCTGTCTCTCAGTGTGATGAACACTCGATCGGTTCACTCTTAGGTGTAGCTATTTCCCCTCGGCGTTTCTCACTAGCTGCTATCCGTGCGAAAGCACGGGTAACGACTAGTAAACATTTAAAAATAATAAGTAGCATATGAAGCCTACCAAAACATGACCTCATCAAGATGTCCTACCTTTCCAATAAGTAGCATATGAAGCCTACCAAAACATGACCTCATCAAGATGTCCTACCTTTCCAATAAGTAGCATATGAAGCCTACCAAAGAATGACCTCATCAAGATATCCTACCTTTCCAATAAGTAGCATATGAAGCCTACCAAAACATGACCTCATCAAGATGTCCTACCTTTCCAATAAGTAGCATATGAAGCCTACCAAAGCATGATCTCATCAAGATGTCCTACCTTTCCAGCACTTCAGCTACATAAGTCTTGCCAAGAGCCATTTCAAACAGTTTCTCAGTCACCTGATCATTGTCTTCAAACTGCTCCAGCCCAGCTAGGCAGCACGAGATCGCCTGAGGGGAAGGTGGAAAATAAATAATGTAAAGTCGGCTATGTTGAGTACAGTGTCCTAACACATGCACCTTTGGTCACCAGTAAAGGGTAAAATCTCACCAATTTAGGACACAATGAGGATGACGAGTGAAATCTTACTTCATCATTTATTCCGTGCAACATGTGCAGTACCAAATTAAATGTATTTTCAAGTTTTGTACAACAACTACTGCCAGGCAAAGTTGAAAAGGCAATATAGAGTCACAACAGAGTTAAAGAACAATTTTGGCAAATATTTCTGAGCGAAATTGGTGACATTTTACTGTTCTCCATTGTGTAATAATGTTAAGTACAGCCAAACCTTTCCAGAAATTTCCTAAAACATTTATCAAAACCACTATGTTGCCAATCAACCTTTAAATAGAACTGCTGACTTAGAACTAGTAGAGTGAAATGTTATAAGTGAGTGATTGTTATATACCAGCCGTACGTTGTACCTTAGTTTACAAAATAGAGTAGATTGGTTTCTTTGGATTTTCATAGTGCTTTTGCTGTCAAGATTCCACACAATCATACATATCATATTGCCTTGAATACGGATTTGTTCAAGATGCTCATTGCAAACTCCACAGTTGCTAATGAACTTATGTGTCGCTCCACTCTAGTTATAAAAACCTCGATAGAGATTCAGTTATTAAGAAACATGACAATCTTAATTGCCTCTCTACTGCCAATATAAACTTTGATGGACTAACAGTGGTGATCACACAAAAGCTACAGTACAAGACAAAAGTACGCAGACAAAACACAGTTTTCCGGTCATGACAGCTTATTCTGCTAACAGCAAAAATTACCAGTAGTAACTATTAGGGTGGCAAAAATTTAATTATAGAAAAGCTTAGACATCTGATTAACTCTGTTAATTCCCTTTCACTCTTGGTTATGAGGGGAGACTATCATTGTTGGTTATGAGGGGAGACTATCATAGTTGGTTATGAGGGTAGACTATCATAGTTGGTTATGAGGGGAGACTATCATTGTTGGTTATGAGGGGAGACTATCATAGTTGGTTATGAGGGGAGACTATCATAGTTGGTTATGAGGGGAGACTATCATAGTTGGTTATGAGGGGAGACTATCACTGTTGGTTACAAGGGTATACTATTCTGACAATGAACATCTTCCATCTCGCCGTCATGATGGGGGAAATCCAGGCAATTTTGTCTGAAAGCATTAGGCTTGTACGGTACTTGAGGGTCTACCCACCTGATAAGGCAATTGGTTAAACTGAGGCTCCAGCGCCCTCAATTGACTATCTGAAAGTACCTCACTATCACCGTGGTCTAGGAACAAGCAGTCAACCTGCAATTATAGATAATGCTTGTCATTTCATAGTGTCTATTTCTACACCATGTTGCTCAAAATACAACCCAAAAACATTGACCCTGGGCAACAGTGCATTTTGACTTCAGCAACCTTCAAACGCAAACTAGTTACTTGGAATGCCATGCTAGAAAACCTTTGCAACATATTGTCAAAAAAGAAACCAAAGAATCATTCGATGTTTGACCTCAGGACACACCAGACTTTAAATTCAAAACTGGATCAGTTTCATTAGTCATGCATTACAGGGTAAAGTCATACATGTTCAATTACTGTAGGAACTAATTTAAAATATAAAGTGCCCAGCAAATTAAAATCTTTGAAACACTAAGGAGTTAGCATTTTGTGTTATATAAGAGTGCGACAATTAATTAAATTGAGAAGCGGAAGTGACTGATTTTTGTATCAATACGTGAAGGCCCATGTCAATTAGATTCTTAGTTCCGATTTTCACCCTTAAATGTCGTACACAGTTACGGCTTCTTGGTATCTTTTAAGAGCATTACTCAGATATTGAACAAATGAACACCTCAGGGTCATTCATTAGTTGGAATTTTATATTAAACAATGTTCCACAGCAGGGACATCTTGAGTGCTCAACGGGCAAAGTTGTCACAGCAAAATGTCGACATTCTCATTTTCCATTTGACAGTTTTGAAACTTTTTTGTGCTTAAGTTGCTAAAATTGGTACAATGTTAAGTTAACTACTTGATATGTTTTGAGAAAAAGTGAATTTCACAAACAAGAATCAAATAGAAAATGATCCCCTCTAAAGAAGATAAAATCAAATTCCTAATTATCTCACCTCTAGTGTTACAGATAAGATACATGTTAGTCTCCCTACCTACCTGCTCCCCCTCCACTGCTTGTACTTGCACCCTGAACCAGCTGTCCTCACTACAGGCAGCGTAGAGTCCATTTTCTTTCACAGACAGCTGTGGGGGGTTTGGCTTCTTGGAATAGTAGTTGGCCATAGCCTCCTCAAGAGCTTCTAACTTGTCCTGTAACACAGTCATGAACATGTGTCTTGCATGTCAATTTCAAAAAACATGACAAAGGACTCTCCTCTAATAACGAATTGGGTGACATTATGTTGAAGCGAAAGTTTTTGAGAACAGTCTCCTGAGTAGTAATAAATTGAATTCTGTTTTCATTTTCTAGACTGAAGGCGATATCTCCAATTTTGCCTATATTTGAGTAGCAAAATACTAATTTTAACACATTTTCATTGCTAGCTAGGCTTTCTTCAAGGTTTCAGCCACAACTAGAGACTAAATACTTTGATTAATAAACTGTTAAATTAAGAAAATTACTCTGTCTTGGGTCAACAGTAGTTGCTTGACAATACATAACATCTACATCGCAAAGCAATGACAGTGATGAACACTCTGGTACAAAGCAATGACAGTGATGAACACTCTGGTACAAAGCAATGACAGTGATGAACACTCTGGTACAAAGCAATGACAGTGATGAACACTCTGGTACAAAGCAATGACAGTGATGAACACTCTGGTACAAAGCTCATTCTTGAATGAAATAGAACAATACACTGACACTCACCGAGTATTCACTACCAACAAGTCTAAAGACTAGATAATTTGTATTTCGTATGTACGACACGTAAACGTCCCAGAAAACCTCTTGCGGAAAGGCGAGCGTTTCTGAAAGGGCGTGGTAGGCTTAAACATGGTTCAATGACTAGAACTAAATAAACAAACAACAACAACAAAACTAACAACTACAATACTAAATCTTTATCCAGCATCAACTTTACAGAGTATTTTATGAGTGAACAATCTAGTAGGTTACAGAGGCAATAAACCCACGCCTTCTACAAAAACAATTTGATTTAGGCTACATATGACTGGTTATGAAATCGAGCTTATCTTGCTCCTTAGTCACATTAGTTTTCTAGGTTTAAGAAGTGACACGTCTTTATTTCTTCAGGCTATGCACATTGCCATGGTGGGCTAGTTTCAGTCTCCAAGACAATATGATATTGTAACCAATTTCAATTCAAACAAAGGATAAGAACGTCACAATGTTGCTTTGGAAGAAAAATTATTGCAGTGAAGAAAGTTACATATAACACAAAAAGTTGTAATACACCTTATTCATACAGTCATGAAATTACAAAGAGCCTCCTTTAAGGTTAAAAACAATGCATTCTGCAGTTAATCACAGTGCAAAGTTGATTTTTTTTCACATGATCACAGTGCAAAGCGTGATTTTTTCGCAAACCTCATTATCTTAATATTCATGTCTCAAATGCATTTCTATTTTAAAACAGAACAGAGGCCCATTTTTAAAATGGCGACTTCGTGAATAAGGTCTGTTACATTTAGTATACAGTTTAAAATATTCAACAAAAGTCTTGATAAAATTATTGTAACTTACACAGCGACGTCACATGTGTGTTCACATACCTGGGTAGCCCTGTGTAGGTGCTAAAGAGGTGACGCCACCCCCCTCTGCATGTCTGGCTAGGCCGCGCTTCACCAAGTAATCGTTCAGTGACAGGGTGGGCTTCTTGGAGTCGAATACAGTACAAACTAATGTTTTGGCTGAGGAAAGAAAGGCACAGGACTGTTGCGTAATTTTTGTTACAAATTTAATATTTCAACCTCTCACAAAAATGTTGCATTTAAATTTTAAAGCCTAAATGCAAGCCAAACATTGTCCTACAATGAGAAATCTGCAGTATATTAAGTTCTGAATAAATTGAGTTTAAAAATGAACTGGCACAAATCACAGGCCCCCCCACCAAGAAAAGGAAAAGATAACTTATTCATAGTGCAAGAAAAGCAGTTTGTAATTGTAATAAGCTAAAACCACTTTGTATTAGACTTAAGTCTCCAGGAAGAGCAACCCATTAACACAGAACTTCAGTAAACAGAAAATGGAAAAAATTTGCCCCAATAATAAGACACTGTCACATGTATATTTAAAGTGCTTTGTAAAGAAGTTGTCCACTCTGATACAAAACAAGTCACTGCACTGTATTCTAAAATGATCATGCCATAAAAACAACATCTCACCCAAGACGTTCTCCACACTGATTGTCAGCTCTTTGTTATTGGTGCACTTTTTGAATTGGGAAATGGCTTCAGAGCTCCAATGAGCGCCATCTACAGGCCGTACATTATGTAACTGACAGCGGAAGGCCTGGTGAGGATGACGACTAATCCGAGATGAAATCTCACACACTTCCCCTGCCGACCGGACCTCTGAGTTGCCAAAATCTACATAGTAGATCTCGACCTCGGTCTGTTGAAACAGAAATTCAACACGCACGACTGAGTCAGCTACGAAGTTTCGAGTACAATTACTTTACCAGCACTGATTAAAAAGCCCGCGTTGATGTTTATAAATCACTAAATGTGCTTATCATACACTGTTTTTCACAAATTTCTATCTGATGAGTCTGAAACGACTTGGTGAGCAGTCATTGATCAATTGGAAAAACAGCGAGCTGCTCTAATTTATTGCAGACCAGCAGCATGTCACACAACCGACTGCTCTAATTTATTGCAGACCAGCAGCAGGCCACACAACCGACTGCTCTAATTTATTGCAGACCAACAGCATGTCACACAACCGACTGCTCTAATTTATTGCAGACCAGCAGCAGGCCACACAACCGACTGCTCTAATTTATTGCAGACCAGCAGCAGGCCACACAACCGACTCAAGCGCCGACTCAACTACAGGCTCTCTACAATACCCTTTAAAAGTTGCTGTTGTCATGACACATCCAATGTCTTTTTTCAATTTCATCAATGTCATAGTAACAATGAAGCGTTGCTTTATTGCAAGAGCAAGAATTTAAAATACGCCTCAGCACGTGGCAATAATTTGCTTCTTATCCTGGATTTCTGACCCAAGAGACGACGACAGTGGGGAGCGACCTACTGATTTCTAGCAGACCGTTGCTTGTCTGGGCCAAGTCGACTAGACGACCAGTCCCAGACTCATACCCAACCAGTCAGACATAAATCTGTGACCGGTTTTGTACAAACTGACATTGACAGCATAACATAGGGTAAAATCTTACTAATTTTTGACAAAAAATAACCAAATAATCATTTTTCATTTTTCAAAGGCTTCTAGCATTGTAATTTTTCAAAATATTGTCTGCAGTTTGCTATGGTGCAGAATTTGCCTCTGGAAAAGCATTTATTTGCTGCTATTTCTATTGTGGAAATAAATGAAAAATATTCTATTTCACTTGTCCGCCATATTGTGTCCTAAATTGGTGAGAACTTTATGAACAAAATAACTCTGTGAACAAATTAACTCTATGAACAAAATAACTCTATGAACAAAATAACTTTATGAACATCAAAACTGTAATTATTTCAACAAAGATTTGAAGACATTCTATATTAAGAACCAAATGTTATATTGGTCTCCTGGAAACAAAGTCACAATAATTTCAAGACTAAAGAGACTAATGATACTTGCCTCTTTGACGAAATAACTAAGAAATTACAACTTGTTAGTGCCATAATTCTATTTTTACTTAATTCTCTACTAACATCCATTGTAACGCCAAAGCAGACGAGCAGACAGTGTGACCTAGTGGGTAACTTTCCGCTTACTTTAGTCCCAACAGGGCAAACTGCTACCCTTCAGTTATGTCTCTAACTCCTCAGCTCCATTTTATTTATATTCCAATCAGGCATAAAAACGGTTCCAGGTGATCAATGCAATGGCCCACCTGGGTGGCCTGCGCATGTCTGCTACAACGTGTACCAGATTGCCTGCAGTTATTTTTCTACAAGCAGAAGACCTACTTCATCTTACCTGGCCCTGAATATTCTTACGAACACTATGTATCTGTGCCCTGTACCAACCCTTGTCTTCACTGAACTGGGCCACACAGAACATCCCAGGAATGGGTTCCTTTACAATGGAAGGACGTGACCGACCCTGTCATGATACAAGAGCTGACGTTATCAACGCAACGATAAATATGACGCAAGCAAAGTATCTGTCATATCGTAAAACACACTTGGCATGCTAGGCAAAACATAAGAACTATTCACACAGCATTTTGACAAGGTGCAGTACACTAACTTAGACATCATGTCACCCATTACTAATGTATGGCAAATTGTGCCCAACCATGTTGTTTGCGTCTGAATGTCAAGTTGTATCAAAGAGAATTAGATATTTGAATGGACTTATCAGTCAATTCGATGACTAGCTGCATAACCAACAGACTTTAGCACAAACTGAAATTCCACGTCAAAACAAACCCGCAACATTCACACACAGGTGACTTAAATTACCAGACAAGTGTTATTTTTGACATTAACTTGCTATTTTAAGAGAAATCTGCACTTTATTACATACAGAGTCCACACTATCTATTTGTAGCTCTGTAGACAGAGGTCTTGGGAGCCAAAAATGGCATCATATCCGAAATGCAAATTAATGGGGTTCTGTGATGTACAATCAGCTTCAAATTTTGGTAAAGATCTGTAACATATTTTTTCAGTCAATTTCAGAAAACCGTTAAAACAACAAAACACTCAAACAGTTGGAGAATTTAATAAAACTAAGTGTGACCACAACCTTCATCAGGCATTGCAGGCCAAATAATGCTTGTGTAATCACACATGCACTCTGTGCTGTTTACATTGTATATTGCATAGGATTCCATTTGCTGTTTTTGAAATGCTGTGAACACATGATACAATTAAACATTTAGTGATAACGGACATCACCACTGCATAATCTTAAAGTCCTCTAACATTTTGCTGGTGTTTGATTATATTATGGAGACTGCTTACCCCATAATCCTTTTCTACTTCCTGCATAATTTCATTGATGGAAGAGTCAGCCATTTGCACATAAAAGTGCAATGGATCTATGGGATGTGAGATGAACCCTGTCAGCTTGGTGCTGCAAACAGAAACAATGACTTTCAAAATAACATTATTATTCACAATCATCAGCATGTTCACAAAAATACATTTAAGAGAAGAGGACAAGACTTGAAGAAGACATACTTTTGCGACCACTAAAAGTCGATGCTTAAAAATGAAAGGGAAAAGTTTGAATTCTTGCATCTTAAATCAATGAGAACCAATCAAATGTAAATGATGATTACTTCAGACATGATCACAACACCGCAAGATTGGCCAAGAAAATTTAAATTATTTATCTGCGCTGAGAAGTGATCCCAAAGTTCGTTTACAGTAAAACAACAACTATCTAGTTGAGATATTAGGCTACATATAACGGCTTGTTTACTTCACTTTCAAGAGAACTGGGGCTATGAAAGTTTGAACATTTTGAACGCAATTTAAAGTTCTTGTAACTTGCATTATGTCCCTCAAAATCGCTTGACTTACTGAACCTCTATGCACTAGGAATCATGTGTCAGCAAAAATAAAAATTTCTGCTTAAGAGATATGAATTTTAAGAACCTTACTAGGAGGTGGACTCGAACTGAGAACCACACTTCCAGTGCAGGGAATTTTACTGTCTGCTACTGGCCAGCAAGTTAAGTCGTTTTTATACAAGGAACAATCAACATGGCGCCAGTTGTCACGCCATGACTTGTTCCACTTCAGTCGCATTTACACAACAGTAGATCACAAGGCAAACAAGCACGAATCATTTACACGAAGACTGTCTGAGCAAATAATAGCGAATATCTAAACCATGTGGAGTGCCAGCAGATCACCCGTATGTACAGTATTGAGGAAGTGCAACAGAGATGATCGCTTCTACCTGCCCAATATGTAATTAAACGTGTAGTTGACACTGGAGTAAATGATCGAGTGCAACTTGTTTTACCTCTCAAACCGGTCTCAAAAATGGCCGTCACAGTGTCAACTCCCTCCGTGCCAAGACTCGCCATTTAAGACCTTTAGATTTTTATTTTTACCCGTTTTGTTGAACATAATTTTGCAACGAACCTTTGTAGAATAAAGATTTGAGCACTCAAATGTTCAGAATGGCTTATTAGGTTCAATATTATTGATTGTTAATGTTATATTAATTGTGAAATTACTGTTTACAGCCAACTGTTAAGTCATACATCCCATGAGCGGCGTTTCGCCTTTTTCACACGGGATTTGGACAATTATATATACAATCAGCAATTCACCAGTATGTGTTAACTAGATATAGTGCTGTGGTTTGATTCCCATTTGGGGTTCCTGATTTTTCTGCGTTTATTTGATATATTTCATTACGGGCCAACCTCAGTGTCTATTTATATTAATTGCTACCAGCCGAACTCCTTCCACAACCATAGTCACACTTTGTGTAATTTTGCTCCCACATTCAAGTAAAGTGTTTTCCATTTGTTATTCAACGCTAGCCTCACAACATTGTACACAATGTTCGTTAATAACATACCTATGTGTCTTTCATTTCTTAGTTCACACTTAAAATTGTATGCAATCAATCCTACATGAAAACACAACAATAAAAACGAGTTAAGCGCCACGCCATTTAATGCAAAAATATTGTCAAATACACAAAGACAACACATCCCTCAGCTAACTGAATTTTAAAAACACATTAATAAACCTGCTAAAACTTATGGCATAACAATCTTAGACTTAGTAAATTAGCTAGTACTTGCTAACAACCTTAACCTGTTTACCAACATGTCACTTACAGAAAACCCTTCAAGATAACAAAATGTAACTAACCCACTGGCATTGCAATAATGTTGAAGGGCATTTAATTACAATGATATGCAAACTGTGTCAGTAGATAAAATAATAGCATAGATAGAACAGAACAGAATGCCTCCCAAAAGGAAGACAGTACAGTCAGTTTTGAAAACAAACTAGACATTGAAATTCGATGAAGTTCTGATGCAAAAAACAGCGACTAAATATACATTTACTTTTTGCTACAACCAATTCTGGCTAAATCTCCACAACTTGTTTTGTAAGTCCATCCACAGACAAGTAGCAGCAAAGCGTAGTAACGTCACATCAAACCCTATTTCACTGCGACAAAAAGTTTGACTAAACTGCTAAATAATACAGGCAAGACGTTGTCCCAGTTTGGCAATGCCTCACAGAATTCTCGCTAATTCTGCTCAATTTATTCTGTACGGACAACACAATAACGGCAAAGTCTAAATAAAGAATGACCAAAATTTACTATGAAGGACTCAAGAAGGGCAACTTGTAATGAAAATCAGACGAGATACACAAAGAGATATCTCAAAACAGCAGGGCTGTAATTCTGCTAAACCAAACAAATAAAAATGGTTGCCGTTGAACCCGAGTCTGATATTACCAAAAACATTAGGCATTGAGGTATTGACAAGTCACATGCTGCGCAAAATTTTACCAAAATTGAACAAAAATATCCGTTGCATTTTATAAACAAACCAACAGGCAACAAAACCAGGTATTAGTCAGAGAGTAATGCTCCTGATGTCAAATAACAACCATGACGACAAGCACTGAGTAGATAGCATTCAATAGGAAGAGGGGGGAGGGGCAACAGCACATTGTTTGAGGATTGGAGGAGGGGTTTGAAATGAGTGGCAACTGAGGAGAGGACTTGTTTTGCAAAAAACAGGGATACCATTATCTTGTGTTCCCTCGTGACTGCACCAGTGGCGGCAGAGCAGTTCAGCAATGAAACCATGACCAGTAATCGCAGTACAACAGACATATCCAGCTATGACGACCATCAGCAGAGCAAGCCCAGGTCACAGAAGCCGCATACTATCGACTTTCATGAACACTTTAATCCTTCAGGTTAAAACCAACCATATGACTCAGTCATTGCCACATTGTTTGCTAAGTGGCGTCTGTACAACCATTAGACAACAAGCCCTCTCGAATGTTCTTGTACAGCTGTTGCACTCCTTGAGCATTCAACCTCCTCGACCCCTTGCTCACGACACCATCTTCGAAGACTGACATCTTGCTCAGCTTTACCAGTACAACGTTATCCAGTTTCACTTTAGACATCACTTTCTCCACTAACTTGTTGAACATATAAGTGACCTGATTAAAGTTCAATATCTGGGACACAATGATGCGGCAATTGGGGGCTAAGTTGCGGATATGATCAATCACGTCAAATGTGTCGTGCACAATGTCCTCGTGATGTGCGTTGTGACGCAACAAATCTACATGACCCAGATGTAGATACGCGATGTCCGGTTGACTTTTGACAAGGCGGTGAAGGTTCTTATGGAGGGAGGCCAAACGTTTGTTGCCCAAATCAATGATTTGCACGGAATCATCAAGTGAGAAGTGTTTCATCTTTATGGTGTGTTCAGCTATCTGATAGAAATAACCTGCTTGTCCAATAAGTAGGACTTGTTTATGACTGAAAGATAGAAAGGTCCTGTGACCAGAATGCATTTAAAGAAGTAGCAAAGAAAGAAGGTAACTGGGAATAGATTTATGAAACAGTAATATGACAAATGTAAAATAAGTTATTGAGGAAACTAAGTCACCTAGTTTATATGCTCAACTTCTAAAGTAACGCATGCTAATTCATAATTTATTTCAAGCAAAAATAATATTGCAAAAATTGTCATGTTCCATTTTTAAAGGCTGATTATCTTGCTGCAAATATTGGAAGCATTACCAAGTGCTGTCACATGACATGTACATAATGCAAATATTGGAAGCATTACCAAGTGCTGTCACATGACATCTACATAATGCAAAGTAAGCTGTGAATAGACTAACATTTTCTTAATCCACAATTTTGTGGAAAAACTTGACAAAATAAAGTTTAACCTGTCTTCCATATTGTGTGCTAATTACGTGAAGAATTATCACGTGTTAAATATTTCCAGACAACAATTGAAAAACAGATTCATGACATAGGTAAGAGATAATGGAAAAAACGATGGTCTAGCATTTCCAGCATACCTCATCGACGTTCCACTAACAATAATGTAATGTGAATGACACAGTTACTCTGTGTCCTGTCATAAGTTAGGTTGCTTTACAAGCTCAGTCAAACACAACATGTAACAAAACTAAACTAATGCCAAATCCACAGAATTCATTGCAATGTCCTGTAGATTATACTACTGTAGGCCCTACCAGGAGCACAATGTCCTGTAGATTATACTACTGTGGGCCCTACGAGCAGCACAATGTCCTGTAGATTATACTACTGTAGGCCCTACCAGGAGCACATCGGCTAAACTATTTGGTTTTGGACAAGAGGAGTTAGGAATTGTTAACAATATGTTTGTGCTTTTGTCAGGTTGTTATTATAGGTGATGGTGGTGGCGGTGGTGTTGATGGTGGTGGTACATCTACACAAAGTACTACTTAGTATAATACCACTTCAGCTGCAGCCTTTTTAAAAAGTCATTTCAATTGACACCAACGGCAACACCAATGGTGGAACCAAAACATGGAATGTCATGTTCAATCATTAGTCCACGTTCTGTCTGCGAAAGGTGGACAGTTGGGTCAAAATATGGAGTCGACATGGTGAACGACACCTGGGTTGCCGCACAGATCATGAAACAACCTTCAGTTGTGAGTGTCATGGAGTGGGCTGGTATGTCTTATTCAGTTGTGAATGTCATGGAGTGGGCTGGTATGTCTTATTCAGTTGTGAATGTCATGGAGTGGGCTGGTATGTCTTATTCAGTTGTGAATGTCATGGTGTGGGCTGGTATGTCTTATTCAGTTGTGAGTGTCATGGAGTGGGCTGGTATGTCTTATTCAGTTGTGAGTGTCATGGAGTGGGCTGGTATGTCTTATTCAGTTGTGAATGTCATGGTGTGGGCTGGTATGTCTATCCAAGGCTCATCACCACTGATGGCAACCTAAATGCAGTGAAGTACCGAGACGACATTCTATAACCAGTGGCAATCCCTACTCTTCAAACTGTTTGGGACCTAATTCCATCTTCTAAGATGACAACGCGTGCCACCACTGAGCCAGGCTTGTGAAAGACCATCTGCGCCATGCTGAGTACAGCAAATAGAATGGCCTCATGCAGACCAGACTTGAACTCAATCGAACACCTTTGGGACCAACTCGAACGGGCTGTATGTGCACCAGTAACCAACACAAACACTGTGGCTGATTTAAGTTGCTTAGCAACTCAGGAGTGGAATGCCATCACACAAAAACACGTCACCAGGCAAGAAAACAGCATGCACAGGTGAGTCACTCTAGTGACTGCGAATGGTTCATCAAGCCCATGCTGAGAACATTATCAGTGTTGCCTATCAGTCAGGCTATCACTAGTGTCTATCAGTCAGTTGTTCAATAAATACATTGTTTAAGTGTTGACAAATTGTCATAAGTTTTTATTACCATGGAACCAGCTCTATTTTTCCTGTTGAAAAAGCTGAATGCTCAAACTTGAATACACATTTAGCTCCAACTGAATTTGCAACATTCAATTTGAGACCACGCCCTCTTTGGCAGGAAAGTTACTAAACGCAAAAAACATTGCTTGACAGAATGTGGTATCGTTGGAAAGGAGAATGACTGGGTTTTCACTGCTGTGCAATATTTTTTAAATAAACCAAAAATAATAAAAACAAAGTGAAAGAACACAAATTTATGAATTTTTGCTCAGGTGTTTAGAATTCTGTACCAGCCCCATTGGTTGCATGAAACCAAAAAGTTCAATTGCTGCACCACATCAAAACCAATATTCAGCAGTGACATGATGGCATTGTTATCATGCAGCATATAGCTTTAAGCAATTGAGTGTCCGATCATAGTAAGAAGGTACCTAAACACTATCAGTGATCACATCCAAACCTGCCCATCATAACAATACTAGTACCTCTCTGAGAGACAGCTTAAACAATTCCTCGTGTCACAAATTTCTACCCTGTGGTCCAAGGTGAATGATCTTATCCTGAATTTGTCCAAAAGTGAGTCCTATTAGGCCATTTTGCCAGAATTTGTAAGGACTATCAGTTGTCGCACTAGGTCCAAATTTTTCAGGGTCAAAGACGGCAACATAGCATTATTGTCTTTAAACAGTACACACCATGGATTTTTGCACATTTCGAATTACCGGTGGCCACAGACTAAATGTATGACGTAAAATTTAGCTAAATCCATGATTATTTTGTGTCATTAGCTCGAAATTTTGATTTCTCTTTCAATTTTGCCAATTTTCACATTTCCCGCCATGTGACATCATGGGTTGAACACAAGAGATCAGCGACTAGCATTGAACAACGGCGGAAAGTAGGGAATTTGAAAGCGACGATTATGAGCAAGAAATGAACAAATACTATGAAGAAACGTACGAGAATGGTGGCCAGGATGACGAAATGGGGTTGCACAAAAGCGAGAATGAATTTGATATGTTTTCAGGTGCGTACTTTTCTACTTTGAGGCAAGTTACAAACTGGATCCTCCCGCGAGAGAAGTGGCCTCGGGCTCAGCAAGTCAACCCAGTCATCCAACAGACGATCCTGAATAAAGAGCCGATGTTTCTGAATAGTAAATATTGTCCTTTATTGAACCAGGCCTTCATCGTAACATCTCCTCTGATTGGAGTCGAAACACGACTCCTCAAAGTGGGCAGAACACAGAGTGGCTCCGGACAGAATCGCTTGGTCCACGCTGAGGTACCACACTCTCGTTTGGCGCACGAAGCGATGCCACTACTGCGCAACTTTGGCGTCCTTCGGAACACCGAGACGTTCTCCGTCTGACTGCTGTTGCTGCAGCCTCCGCAAACACATCTTTTCATCCCTCTATGAACCTTCTCGACGCTGAATATACTTTACTTTCACTTCACTCTATACACTTAGTTGCTGATCCGAACAGTGTGCCGAACGACTTGGGCTCAACCCATGACGTTGTACATAATTATTTTTTTCAATTTTTACGTGTTTCTTTATGAGCTGTGCACTAAAGGCACTGAAATCAAGTAATATATTATAATAAAATTTATTTTGAGGTACTAGAGTCATGTTGCGTACACTTTAAATACTGAGGTGATGAAGTCGTAGTTAATAGCTGTTGGTTCAACATCACTTCAAGAATGTTAACAAACAAAACACAACACAAACATTGAAAAACAGATAATGTGAGGCTACAGGTGAAACATAACCTACCCAACAGGTGGCAGCACCGGGTCTTCAATTTTTATATTTTCCTGGGCAGAATAAAAAAGCAGAATTGGTTAAAATCATAATCCAGCAGCAAAAACAGACAGTCCACTAAATTTCATTTCCACGTCAAATATCATGCTGACTCTAAGTTCAGCATTTATTTGAGATTTCCAGGAAACAAATGACAGAAAAGCATATGACTGTCAAGCAAGGAATGCCTTGTAGGAAACTATAGTCCAATTACATAAAAACTTGCCAAACCATTTTGAAAACAATCAACAAACAAGGAATACCAGGTCAAAACCTGAACATCCCACAAGGATGCTGGACATTCCAGATTACATTTATGTGCATCAAATTTTATCAACATTTGTGAAGTTATTTGAGAATTAATCAGAAGACAACCAAAAACATGAATTGGTGGACAAACTGCCAGGCAGCTGGCCATACACCCCATGAGCATTTTTGTGGATGCATGAACAATGAGCTGGGGCAGCAAATTTAATAATATGAAACCAACAAAATGCTTTACCATGCTCTTTATAACTTGTACAGTTCTGGCATGATCTCCACCCGCACGTGACACATCGACTCGCAGTGACTGAACTGGATATAGAATACGTCGGTCTGTGTTGGGCACTCTGAAATTAAACAAAGCCTCTAAAATCATGGCTCCAAGTTGATATGTAGACTAAGTTGGACACCCTGCAATTAAACAAAGCCTCTAACTTTATGTCCACAAATTGGTATGTGACTATTTTGATGTTAAAACAACACAATGAACACGTATTATACTTTGTGACTGTGAAGACCTTCAATTTAAATATTGGCTAACTGGCGAGTACTTAAATAAGCATTAAACCTGTGAATTCCATAAAAAATCCAATTTTTTATTTAGGCCACTTACCCTCAAGTATTGTGTTGTTCCTTACTCAGTTTAGAAGTGAACTGAGCATTGGCAACAACTGACAGTTCCTTATTTGTTCAGACAAAGCTCATGAAAATCCAGCTCACATCATGACAACATGAGACCAATATCATAATCATGGTAAACGGCCTAAATCAAAAATTCTTTTCCTACAGAAAGCATGGGTTTAATGCTATTTTAATGTTCAGGTACTGGTTAGACCAAAACAAGCTGACCCAAGCAATGTAATGCCATCTTAATGTTCAGGTACTGGTTAGAACAAAACAAGCTGACCCAAGCACTGTAATTAGCCATCACGACTCACTTCAGCAGCTAAGTGAAACTACTCACTAAGTCTATTAATATTTATTTAAATAATTAAAAACGATCATCTGGTTATATCGTACCTGGTCCACATAAGAATTGAACAAATTTCAAATTGCACAGGCTCAAAACAGCACATGTAAATATAGAGGGTCCAGGACGTTGTAAATATAGAGGGTCCAGGTCGTTGTAAATATAGAGGGTCCAGGACGATGTAAATATAGAGGGTCCAGGACGTTGTAAATATAGAGGGTCCAGAACGTTGTAAATATAGAGGGTCCAGGAAGTTGTAAATATAGAGGGTCCAGGACGTTGTAAATATAGAGGGTCCAGGATATTGACCAAGGGCTACAACACCGGACAAATTCTGGGGGTGCATAACAGCAAAGTAAAACAAACCCACTACTGAAGCGTGGATATCAAGTCCTAGCCTTATTACGACCTGACCATGACACATATTAACTATTGAACAAGTGCTAATGAAACGCTCTGTAACCATAATTTCGCAAGTTTGAATCCCAAAAGCAAGTTGAAAGAGATATTTTCCTACACTTCTATGCGGACCACTTCTGGCCATTCCTCTATAAGTCTGGCTAAATGTGACGGAGGTTTTTCGCTATATTTTTCTTCGTACTCCACGATTAGCCTCGACTCCCACAGGCCGTTGGTTCGCCGAGACAAAATCTGAAACAGAATTGACAAAAGTGCAAAAAACATAAAACTAGATTCCAAAGATTGAAAACATCACCACGATGGTCTTACCTTGGTCGAAGAATCACCTAAAGCCTAACTTCAATGCAATTTTGTTACTTAAAATAAAAGGGCTAACCAGAGTCACAGCAAAGTATTAGAGAAAAATAATCACTCAAATGTAGGCCTGTCAACTGACAAGTGAAGTCTCCTTTTCTTGACATATGGCATCACCGCGAGATTCCAGCACCAACAACAAAAGGCCTATAACAGCTGTAGACAAGAGCAAGCCAACAAGCCTAACATTTTGTTAATTTATGGCACCGGTGGGCTCAGAACGTACTGCAGGAACCAAATTTACAGGTGTTATCGTTCAAGGCTTTAAGAGCACAATAAACAGAAAATCATCTATGAGAGTTCTAGATCAAGTGCGCAAGTTACATTACATGACAAGATCAATATTCCTCCTTCGTGCTTTTGTTGCGTAAGATTTTTAAATTGACTTATAATTTACAGTCCTCTGACAATTTTTCACAAAATTTGAAAGTAGATTTTGCTATCATTTGTAACGTAGTTTACATGCTTTTTTAATTCACCCCAGATGACCAATGCATTCTTCAAGAAACAACAAAGTTAACATAAATGATTGTCTCTGAAAAAGCACCATATTTATGTAAAAAGTCTCATAATGCTCGCCTGAGTAAGTAATCCTCTAATTCCAGACCTTAAAAGTGACTTCTGGCAGTTTTTCAAATCCAGCACAGGTCAACACGGATTAAACACAATGAAACCGCAATAAAATAAGAGTCGGTCTCGAGGACATGCGGTTATCTCCAGACAGAATGTAATCCCTTGTTTGAGATTTCAAATTGTCAACGTACCTAACCGACACTGTTATCGGACAAGCGTTGATGGCAGGTAAGAATACTTTATTGTGATGTTGAAACAGCATTACAAACAGAAAATACAATGAATCAGTATAATTATTGAGAACATGGCAATATAATCATAATAGAGCAATAGATTTTTTTGTTCATGGCACGATAAACGTGTTGGAAAAAACACCTGAATTATTGGTTTTCAAGCAAAGAGATGCACAGCTAGGTTGTGACATGACATGAGCATACGTTGATGGTAACACGACATTTATTAAGTTACATGGAAAGAGTTAGCACAGTTTATAGTTAAGTAGTATGAAAACTTTCTGACAACTTCTAAATGTCAAGCGGCAGAATCTGTTTAAAGTAGAACCTAGCCAAAGTTTTTTTTCACAGCTTAAAATGAATAAGTGTTCACATTTAACATTACTAATACGCCTGAAGTAATTTAACTTCAAGAACATTAGTGTACTCTACAGTAAGGTAGGGTTTCAGATTTAAAATTCAAAAAGTTTCAACAGAACATCTAATAGTAAATGTCAATTCAATATGTCCATGTTTTGCCTTAGTTTTTGTAAATCGGACATTAAAAGACCAAGAGGATAAACCCTCACGCAGTCAGTTTATGAAACCCCATGGGGTGACAGTAGGTAATCAACTAAAACCTACACAACACGAAAAAGATATTTGATTGGCCAACATCAGGAGACAACAAGACTGATTGTTGCAGTGACATTAAATAATTAACTTTCTTTTCTTGAATAATTTATCCTACGCGAAACTGGAAGGTGAAAAGTACTATAGCAACGGCGAGGTCGTCAACTGATCGGTAGATTTTCAAACAAACGTCTTTGCGATTAAGCTTGGAAAATTGGCAATTATGTACAAAATGGAGGTACACAGAAAACCAAAGGTAAGCCAGGTGAAGGGCATTGATTTCACAGGTGAGATAAACAGTTCAACAAGATTTGAAACAAGGTAAGAACAATAGATAGATGACATTATTTCCTTAAACAACCAATCACCTTGTTTTGACCAAAAATTTGATAGATTCCACGGTGCTTTATTGACTATGTTAAATCACTTTAATAACAATGGATGGTTTAGGACAAAACTTGGTTACTTTAAGTAGGCACAGACTCCTACACTCCACATGGCTGTGTGATAGTCTAGATCCAAATAACATTATCTTTATACCCAGAAGCCATCACTGATCAAAAACAGCCACAAGCCAGATTTTTAAGAATGTTTTCTAAAATAGAAAATTAAATTTTAACCCATAAAATCATTACATTTTTATAATCCTTGGTGAGCAAAGCACGTGTGTAGGAAAGCAGTGCCTGGATGTCTCAAGATACGAGACCCCGGGCCCTGATTTCTTAAAAAATTGAGTTTTCCATAAATATTGACCCAACTTCCCACAGACGGTCATTTATTAGTTTCTACACCCTAAAAGTTGTTTGAAATCGTAGTACAGGTCACAGCACCCAACAATAATAATACACACTACATCAAACAGACTGACCTAAACATGACATTTCCTCTAGTTTATTCCTATGTTAACCTGAATACACCTAGGTTTATTTCCCCTCAAGACCCAAGGGTGACTGGGAAAACACAACCATCAACCAACAGAGAAAATATCTATCATTGTTAAAGGTTGGACATTAAACATTTAAAAGCCACTCCAGCCCTTAGGACTGATAGTGATTCACATCAAAAGTCTGATGAGCCTGCCTACTTAGCAGGAGTGTTGTATCAAAAGCAGCCAGGCAGAGAACTGTAAATAAGTCTTTTTCATCACGCACATGTGTCAGATTTTTTTCATGAGATTTTTTCATGAGATTTTTTCATGAGATTTTTTCATGAGATTTTTTCATGAGATTTTTTCATGAGATTTTTTCATGAGATTTTTTCATGAGATTTTTTCATGAGATTTTTTCATGAGGCTTTTTCATGAGGCTTTGTTAACGCCAAAAGCTGGTTCGGATCTTTCTCTGACTCATTTTAAAAATTACTTAAAAGTAAAAGAGTTCGTCAAGTTCATTTCAATATAAAATACCACCATAAATGCAACAAAACTAATTTAACAGCAAAAATATTCTGGAACATTACAAAACTGCCACTAAGAAAGAATGAGGTACATTACTCACTCTCAAGTGGCTTGTTATAGGCACCACTCTGTAATGCCACGTGATTTCAATATTACACACACAGTCTTATCACTAGAGACTTTGAGTCTGACATTTGGGAATGGGCTGTAAAACAATTGACTTAGCAATCAGGTCTAGATAACTGGAAGGATAACATAGTCATCGCCAGGTAGTGTACACAACACGGTGACAATACACGCAGCGTCAGTGACGACGACAAGTTAATGGTGACAAGGACTTGTCCAAATTTTGCAGGGGAGGCGTTGATGTCACAAGCTTTTGACTGTAAGTTCAAATCAGATTTATTTATGAACGAGAATTAGGAAAATAAAATCAACGTCTGTAGTTGTTGTTTTCAGGGGTGTAGCGGGTATTTAACGACATAAACAAGCGTGCTTAAAGCACGAAATTTAAGTAACTGGTTACCTTGATAACCAAGAATCAAATTACTTAAATAAATTTTTAAGCATTAATTGCAGACCCCCCAAAGCTATGTACTTTTAAAATTCTTGATGACCTCAGAGATCACTTAATTAATGTGCACATTAATAATGCCCAGATGTTCAGAAGCACATGACTTATTCATAAAAGTTTGTGATTTTCACAACAAAGAATTTTTGCCTGGAAGTTACAAACTTTGTATCTTCATTCTAGGCCTTTTAGCCCAGAATTCCGCTATCAAAAACGAAGACGTCAAGATTCCTTAAATAATGGAAATCTTGATTTATGACAGCTGAGATCAAGCGAAAAGGCCTCAAATGAAAATCCAAGACACACTCTTGAATAGCTAGTAGAATAAAAGAAACAGAATTTGCAAGTTTCCCATGCTGTGAAAAAATACATGAACGCGCTCAGGGGGGGGGGGGGGGGNGGGGGGGACGACACTTGGCGAAATTAACTGAAAAGGCCTCAATGGGGATGATGATAACAATGATAACATTCATATGACGAACAAAGATATCAGAAATCAGTAAGATATAGGCTAGTCTTGTTCAATAGAAGAGAAACCAACAACAGTGCAGCAAAATCGGTCAACAAAGGAACAGCGTTATCAGAAAATCTCAAATAATTCAAAAAGTAGACGGCCTAGCTAAAAATGGAAAACATCTTCTGAAAGCCCGTTCGAAACTAACAATTTAGATTTACAAAATTCCGTAAAATTTTCGAAAAAATTTCAAATTTTGCATTTTTTGAAGTTCAAAGGCAAATAACTCAAAAACAGTAAATCTGAGGAAAAAATTGTTATTTGAAAGACCATTCCTGAGAGAATCCACATGCAAAAATTTACATCATTTATTCTTCCCATTCAAAATGGCACCCCAGCACGACTGAAAATGGGTGAAAGCAACTTCCGATTAGACAGCATTTGATAACAGCTAGTAACAGAAAACTAGTATCTGAAAAAGTTCGAAGCAATTGATCCTACAATGCGCCCTCTACAGGACAAAACATTTTCGACTCGAAATCGAGGTGCGCATGCGCAATTGCCGTTATTTCCGCCATCTTTGACCACAAGTAAATGATCTTCAGCACATCTGTAGCATACGTCTGGTACAATAACCATACCAATATTCAGCCATGTACGTCAAAAATTGGGGTCTCTCAGACCATTTGAATCTGCAATTGAAAACAAAATGGCCACCACATCCAGCATCTTGGATCCGATCATGACGAAAAACAATAGGGTTCTAGGTCTTCAGGAAAAAGAGGTTGTGCGTGAATTTCGTGACTATCGGTTGAAAAATGTGACATGTAGAGTGAAAACAAAAAAACGAACTTGATGGCACAGTAACATGCAAAAATTACGGAAAATGCATAGATTAATGTGGAAAATCCAGATTTTTTACAAAAAACCCAATCATGTAATGATGAACATTTGGGCAATGCTTTCCTACACTGTATTCAAGGCACATAGTTTTGTGGATCTACTGTTAAAAGGACATGACTGGTTTTACAGCCGAAAAACACATGGGCCCAACCATGTGGCCTGTGCATGGCTGATGTACCACAAAACACATCAGATGTCACCGGCTCATCTTCTTTTTTACTATTAATACCTCAAAATGTGGTTTAAGAAATCTGATCTTTGGTAACAAAGGGAGCCTATTACCCTAAGTAGAGTTAAGGAACATTTGCAACCCTTCATGGATAGACCTATTTGTTTTGCCTGGTCAAACAAATGTCACATCATATATTCTAGTGCCCCAGGCATAGACAGAAATACAAGATCTGTCGCAGGCACCACATCATGACATCAATATAAGCTCAATGAGTCTATCTATTCCCCTGGGATCAAGGTCACTTTGAGAACGAGCTTTGGAAACCTGAGCAGGTGTATTTAAGTTAGAATACTTTATTGACAAACATTCAGTCAGACCAACAGTCTGCTGATCAGCATTGAATAGCCAAAATGCAATGAGTTATCTTCATCACCATAGTTACCAATGCCATAATAACTGTTATTGCAAATATTCTCAGATATAACCAAAGATGTTGAAAACGAATTTGACAAGACGAATCTACACCTGTTGAATCAAAAGATATAAGTTCACTATGCTAAATTCATCCTTACCGACAATATCAAAACAATCTATGAACTACACATCAACATTATTTAAGTTTGGCAGATATCATTTTATTTATTTATTTATTTAACCTTCTTTAGTAGACTGGACGATCACTTAAGTGAATACACTGATTTTCAAGTGGGCCCAGTTGGAAATAATTACATGAAGTAAATAAAGATAGCTATGTACAATTAGGTTGGAAAGATTAATAAATAAAATAAATTAGTATAAAAATTAGTTAATATGTACAATCAAATGAACAAATAAGATAAACTAGGAGTAAAATAATTATGTGCTGAGGCCAACAGTCCCGAACCATGCACAAAATCCCAGTGCCCCGGTAATTCTGTTTGAAGACGTGAACATTGGGCGTGTTCGCGACGGCAGTCCCCAGCCTGTTGTAAGTGACAGCACCTCTGTAGGCAAAAATTCTTTTGCCACAGTTGTTTTTAGGTTTAACTGGTACCTGGCAGCCAGGAACACTCGCTCAAGTAATGTAATTGTGAGAATCTCTGACTGCCATGAATTTAGTAGTAAGGTAATTAGGTGTGGGGCTATGTGTGGCTTTGTATACCATGAAATTAAAATGAAAGGCATGCCTGCTAAACAGGCTGCACCAACGAAGTTTATTGAGGAGGTCAGAAATTGGAAAGTCATTATTAAGGCCACTATAGTTGAGTATCAGTATCAGAGTATCATTCAAGAGTTTTGAGCCTGCCATATTCAAGGTTCCACACAAAACCCTCCCCGCGTTCACAGGCTAAAGTGCTAGCATTTTCACTTACACTTTCGCTAGTGACAAAAACGTGCTAATTACAAGGGTCTCTTTTGCTGGCGCTTTGCTGGCAGTTTAAGTTACCCCAAAACTACTGGCATTTTCCCTAGCAGTTTTGTAGCCAGGTTGTTTACTTCAAAGGACACACCTGTAAGGCCCTTGTTAATCGTTCCATTAATTGCTGGCAATGAGTGAGTGTTTTAACAAAAATTTTAGTCTAGAAGCCACTGGTGAGGAAACGAACAAGGGTAACAATGACCCCTTATCGGACAGCTCGTCAGTCCGGCTAAAACGTTGGCGTTTTAGCTAATGAAATTGCTAGCATTTTCACCACTTGTGTGAACACAGTAAAAGCTTGCAAAACCTTCATGGCAATGTCGTACACTTTCTTATGTTAACGTGCAAAAAGGTGATGGGATGTTTACTTTGACCACCAACTTGTAAGAAAACGAGTTTCGTGATTAAGTGGAATGCGCAAGAGACAGAAAAACTGAATTATGTTACTGACCAGCATTCTTATTCAAGCTAACACAGCAATAGTAATCAAGAGGTAAGGATTTGCAAGTTTGGAATTTAATGTTGAAAAAGATGACAGGCCAAACAAGCTTATTCAAGATTTTTTGGCAAGCCTGATATACTTTACTCATCAGCACTCTGTTTCAAGCTAGGCGAGCAATTGTTATGGAGCAAGGAAATTCAAGAAAATGTCAAATAAGGTGGTGTATTACTAGGGAAAGATTGACCAAGGTTGGTCCAATTTAGCCAAGTACTATCTAGAACCACTACATTATTACTACCAGGAACTATACGACTCTCTGTTACTCTGTTCACAATACTAAATCAGACACACTTTAACCCACAAAACACATTCTGTTCAATAAAATGATAATGTCAAGCTTTCAATATATATTACCGGGATAATTCAAAGTTTTAAATATTTACTTTGTCTATCTCTAACAAGCTAGTAGCAGTTTTTGTCAGGCGTGGGTGACAGGGTCCCCAATCATAAACTTGTAACTGATTAAAATGTCAAAAGGTTAATCCCCTGAATGATAAACCCGTAAAAGGATCTGCTGGCAACAACAGGTGTTTTAGACAAAATCTATACACCTTGCCTACAATACCCTTCAGTAATATTGCATGCATATAAACCAATACTTTCATATGGATCTGAAAAACCTGGGCAAAAAAGGACAGTAGATTTTAGCTCTTAAGCATAGACAACAGCAATTTAAAGACTAATCTGCACACCATTATGGCAGCTTTTGACCAACACGTGTTAAATAGTAGGGAGTTTTAGTCTGATGAAATATAAACCTTGCTTCCTAAAGATAATATCTTATCATCTAATCCTTATTAAGATGATTACACTTAATGTTCTATAATGTAATATGGAAATATATCTAGATCCAAAAGAATGTGTGTAAGGTTATATTTTGACCCTGCAGACAGACTGCTTTGCTTTGTGTTGCCACATGAGTTTATACTGAACTTCCTTGCACTGTCAAATTTCAATGGATGGCTAAACGGTGTGGAAAGATTAAACTGTGCAGAAGGATTAAATTGAAAAGCTTCCCAAAATTATTATTTTCAACACTCTATACTTGTTCCAACATGTTAAGCACAAGGCTATGTCTAGAAGATTCCACTTGAATGACTGGCTTATTTTGAAGTGACAACACCTGCCACCATTTAACAAAACTTTAGAATAGATGCCAGATAAGAAGCAAATGGGATTTTTGTTCACTATCTTTGGCATCATGATGATAACCTGTACATAACAGTAATTAGTGCAAGGCTTGTAAGACTTGAGGTGCTGGTTTTCCATGTGTGTTTATGCAAATCTATCCAACTTTTCTGTCCAGTTTGGAAACCTTCTGATAGTCTAATGTCTCAGGTAAGGTTATCATAACTTGGTGTTGTACCTTATACCAGTTACTGCCTGTTCCCCAGGTTTGTGTTAGCGCAGATTTGAATACTTAGGAGCACTCCCCAGGTGTAATTCTTCATAATATATAGTTACGGAAATGAACCCCCCCGATGTGCAGGGCATTATTCAGTATTATACAAGGAATCCACAGAACACAGTACCCTAGAAATCTATATAAATAATACAGATTGGCAAGTCACGCAAATCCATCTTGTAACAAGCTGGATGAAGATGAAGACAGCAGACCTCAACATGGAAAACTGAAGAATTCAAAAATGAAGACAACTCAATAGTCATGTCCCGAATTCAACTATTTGCTGAGGAGCGCATTGTTTGCTTTACCACATTTTCAAAATGTCAGGCCACAAACGCACATTTCAGATGAGCCACACAAGATCACTACATCGTACTCCAGCAAGCTCATTAACATTTCTTTGGTGATCACACTGCTACTCACTTTAGGTTTTACACAAAGAATAAAAAAAGGAATTGGAAAAGCAAACTTATGTAGGACCTTAAGACATGCATGTACATAAAGCCAAATATCTACCTAAGTATAGACTCAGCAAAGTGCATACTTTCTGATAATTGAAATTCCATAGCAATTTATTTTGAAATTTATACCAATCTTTCACTAATTAGTTCAAGTGACCTAGCTTTTTCATAAACACTCAGGCAAAACTGGAACATTCCTGAGATACGATGTTCTGAACTTGGCCAAAATTGGATGTTCTAGGGTCCAATTTAGAAATAATACCCATGCAAAATAGCAGCAGCAGCAGCACAGAATAGTAATTAGGAAAGTGCCCTTTGGATACACAGTAATGCGAGTAAATACCGCAGAATGAAAGTGATATTGCTGTATTTTGAATGAGACTCTTCAAATGAGCACAGAAGTTTGATGGACATTCCTTAACACATAGCTTAACGAAAGGCAATAACAGGCAAATGGCAAATAAACTAGTTTGCAAGGAAACAAGGAAAGGCTAATGTGATATAAGGCCATGAATATGTTATGACAATCAATAATAATAGACTTGGAGCTAAGGTGTGTAACCATCAGAAATTTCTTGTATGACACTAAATACTTTAATCACTTTAAGAATATCTAGAGATATTTTAGATAAGGAATGCAATTTGGAATTAGTGTTGAGTGAAATGAAATGTGAACTAATATGTGTAAACTCATATGTGTAAACTAATATGTGTAAACTAATATGTGTAAACTAATATGTGTAAACTAATATGTTAAATTAATATGTGTAAACTAATATGTGTAAACTAATATGTGTAAACTAATATGTGTAAACTAATATGTGTAAACTCACAGCAAAATGAAAATGCTTCGAGTATGAGATACAAGAATAGAATGCATACATTTTATCAGGGATAAATGTTGGCAAACTTATCAGTAAGTTGACTATCTCACAGTGTCAATAAACATAAATCAATCATGACCTCCAGTTCAATAAGTTCTCTTACAGAGAGAAGCATTGTATCAATAATTGAATATGCTTGAAAAAAATAAATTGAAAAATAAAACAGCATCATCTAAATTTCATATTGCTGGTTGCCAAAATGACCACTGGTCAACTCACAGTTTATTGGACAAAGACTCCACTCAAACCAGTGCATCCTATAATTACCTACTCAACTTAAATCAAGGAAGGTTGTAGGGTCTATTCACACACCTCCTCCAGCTGAATGGGATGAGAGCTATTGTGACTGTGCCCCATGCATCAGGTTTGAGTGGACAGGTAATACAATATTGGAAGTACAATATAATGGGAAGATGGAGCAGGACAGCATTGTGTGTAGACAGGTAAATCAGAAGGTTGATTGTGTATAACAGCAGCACCTGCAGCCAGGTGAACACAGGTATGTATTGCTAGGGAGGGTCTGTGGGAGGGACTGTGAGTTCACAAGTCAAATGCCTGCAGTATCAACCGTGGTGTTAGAAGACGCATAAACCAGGTAAGGACAGCTGTTTGTGTAACATTCAGTAGGGGAGTAGATAGACTAACTGAGAAAGGTTTGGCTGTAGTGAGGTAGACATAGGATTGCAGAGAATGGTATTTTGCTTGGCATGCTATATATGTAATGGTTAGAACTTGTATACCGCACAAACCCAATTTACTTCAAAAGCTTTGAAATTTGAAACAGAACCAAAACCTTAAAAGCTTTTTACATGCTTTAAACAATAAATTAAAACAGTTGCAAATAAATTTGCGCTTCCTGTTTCAAAACCTACAAGCAAAATTAACAAAACCAAGGTCATTCTGCCCTTAGTTTGCTCTAGTGAAGTTGAACACTGGAGGTGTGTAATTCATGACTAAATCCCCAGAAAAGTATACCGATGTAAAATGATAACATGAAAAAGTTTAGATAGTAAAATTTAACTAACCATAATCATTATTCTACATATATAAAAAATAAGTGCTTATAAATGGTGCAGGTTTTCAATGTGTGGTGCTACGTGATAAATGACAGCATTAGTAACAAAATACAGGAAAGCACTCCAAAGAGCGACACTCGGCAATATTGAATTTAATTAAGTCAGTTTTTGGCCACAATAAGATTAAAAACCGGACGATCACCGCAAAAAAGTTCATGTTCAATTCAACATTTCGTCTTTTCATTAGACATCATCAGGATCATATTTACAACAATTTAGGACAACAAATGCCAACATACAGCTCAGGTAACATCCATAGAGTGAAGTGAGAGATACATAGAATATAGTCAGAAGATGGTCATCACCATAGCTGCAGGGTCACTGTGCTCTGCATGTTATTCAGAGAATCAGTGGCATGCTGGTTCTGAATGGCCAATGACTCTTTAATGTACAGTAACTCCTTATTAGGTTCTCTGCAGATAATACTAACAGAGTTGGCTTGGTGATTGTTGCTAACACAATGCCTATAGATGTTACTTTAATTGAATTTACAACGCAAGAGGTGAGGCTGATGTAAAAACCAAGAACATGAGCGACCACCATGACACAACATACAGGAAATGAAAACCAACAGAGAAGTCAACAAATCAGAAAATCTCGAGACCAGCAAGTCATAACGAGAAACCAATGTCACATTCCAAATAGCACTTGAGAAGATATACTTACATACCAAATTTCAGAAGGTTCCCTTAAAGGATCACAGATCTAGAGCTCTGCAAGCGATTACTCAAAAAATGACAATAACAGTGTCATTGCGAGTCCAAATTCACCTCAAAACAATAGCCTTTAAGCTTTTCACAAGACACACGATGCGCGAAAATTTCAGGCAAAAAACACCACATGTAACACAAGCATGACAGACCAACAAAAGAGCACCAAGGATAAAACCAGTCATCTGATCAGTACATTTCAAATCTCATCAGTACGACCTCTTGCAACTGATATCATCAGTACGTCCTCTTGCAACTGATATCATCAGTAAGTCCTCTTGCAACTGATATCATCAGCACGTCCTCTTGCAACTGATATCATCAGTACGTCCACTTGCAACTGATATCATAAGTACGTCCCCTTGCAACTGATATCATCAGTACGTCCTCTTGCAACTGATTATAGACCCCAAGTTTTTGAGAGGAGCATGTTCTGTAAATTTCATGTCGATCCGACAAAAACGTGGCCTGCACCATGTATACAAAAAATAATTTCACGACAGAGTAACAGACTTTGAAAAATTTTGTTTCGCAAATAATCAATACCAAAAACTGCCTTCTCCTGAGTGTATCGTTCTTTTTATCATTTTAGGTACGTCCTCCACTATTGATTCTTA
Source organism: Phoronis australis (assembly GCA_002633005.1). NCBI lineage: Eukaryota > Metazoa > Phoronida > Phoronidae > Phoronis > Phoronis australis. The sequence continues at coordinate 1,090,687 of NMRA01000048.1, forward strand.
ATATGGGCACAGAGCTTCGCGACTTCTTTCAACGTGACGAGCTGACAGATGTCGCTCTTATCGTCGAGGGTCGCAAGCTGCACGCTCACAAACAGTACCTTGCCGAATGGTCGCCCGTATGGAAGCGCATGTTTACTTCAGGCTTCCGTGAGAAACACGCTAAGGAGGTACCCTTACCAGGCAAGAGGCTATCCGACGTAGTTGAAGTACTGCACTGTATCTACCCATCACAAAAGCCAATCACAGGTGATTTTTAACATTGCTACAAATCCCCAAATTTGAATGTCATCGAATGCTGTGAACTAATTCTCAAACTTACAAGAGAGTAACCACATTGCCTTGTAATGCATTCTAATTTCTATACATATATATCCTTCCTTTGACTTCTAGAATAAGACTGCTTCATATATCCAGATCAAATTCACCTTCTGTTAATAATTGAAAGGCAATGCCTGAAGTAGATCATGTACTAGCCGTCTTGCATTATTTCAGAGAAGAACGTATCAATTCTACTAGAACTCTCTGATGAATATCAGATAGATGCGCTCAAGTCGAGATGCGAGGAATATCTCGCCACTCAGACCTCCTCCTTACACACGCTCATTTTGTCTCGCCGATACGGGCTGACGAAACTCGAGCACCGCTGCATAGAATACGCGAAAACGCGCACTATCGAGGACCTGGAAGCATGTGGTGAGTTCAAAGAACTTGACTCGAAGACCCAACTGGGCATTTACAGGGCAAAAATCGACATGATGCGCGACTACGCAACATATCTCCAGACGCGCGAGAAGGAGCTGACGAGGAAGGCTGATAAAGAGCAAGAGAAGAAACAGAGACTGGGGAACACATTAGACTATATCCAGCAACTGTGGGACACTCCTACCAAACGGTGCTACAAGCACATGGCAGTTGGGCCATTTGACTTTGGGTGCAGAGACTGTAATGAGAGGGTACAGCGAGAGGTTAAGAAACAATGCAGTATATATGAGCCAAGCTATGACAGGCTATCGAGAACCATCAGCATACTGTGAACGCACAATAAAGAACACCTTCAATGGTCAGACCAAAAAGACTGATGAATGCTCATACCAGTCTCGATTTACGAGCAGACTTAAAATTGAGCTTTTGGTCCGAGTTGGTTACGGTTCAATTCTCAACTTGGCGCTGAAGACTGATACATAAATGCAGCATAGCACTTCAATCTTTGGAAAAAGTAATCTGCTCTCATTGACAATTTCGAGGCAACACGTAGTTCACTTAAAATGCATGGCGTTATCTATGCCTTTTCATGAGCTTCTTGCAACTACGTAACACAGTCTAGCATCCTGGGAACATGTTAGTGGGTACTTCTGTGCCATTGATACACAGATGAAGTGTGTCAAGACCAGTGAAAAGACTCAGCAATCACTTCATTATGTGAACGTATCAAATTGTAATTGTTGAGAGTAATTCTTCACATGATTTAGCACACAGTATGGCCTTTGAAAAACGGATTACAAAGAAAACAACAATTTTGGCAATTATTTTTGAGAGATATTAATGAACACTTACCGTAATCATTTTATTAACCAGGGCTAAACAAAGACATTCAGATTTTTTGCATTAGTTTTAGTATAAACACGAATGATTGGTCCTGCTGGACTTGACTGGTCCTAACTAATAAGGCTTGCAATATTACGGCAATGGCACAATTGGTGTACTTTTGCAGCTTGCCTTCAGTTTTCATTTTCACTGTCAGAAAATATGGAACACAGTCTGGGTAGAATTCGAAAACGCTAGGACCTCGCTAAAAAGCAAGACTTTGCAAGATTACGCGAGATATTGCCGTGTATTTTAAATGAGAACAAGTGAACTTTGCTAGATATTAGCAAGGTCCTAGCGCAGGTCCTAGCGTTACTGAACTCTACCCTGGGCTACTTGTAAACATGGCTATATTAAGAAACCTGGCATCATCAACACCACCAAGAGATGTAACTGAAGGTAATGTATGACAATGTCCACAAGTCTCTACATTTAGCCAAATATGTACAAAACCATAGAATTAAACTTGGCAAAAGTATGCATTTTCTGAAAATAAAATTCCATACAATTTGATTTTTGACTTAAAACCAATCTGTCATAAATTAGGTCACGTGAGCATGCCTTTTTTAAAGCAAAATTTAGCAAAAAAAAGAAAGCTGCCTTCACATCAAAACTCAAGGGTAAATTACATAAAATTACTTGTGATATCTGGGAAATGCACATCTAAAACACTTGGCAGCAAAAAATTAATAAAATCTAATTTTATGTGGGAAAAGGTGAAAGTTTGGTCTCAAGAACTTTTTCGTTATTTCAAACCACAGTCTCTCCATTGACCTTTGGGATAGACATGTAATTTCAACATCTAGTTGGACAACAGCAACATTATACTTTGAGGTCCCCCACAATACAGGTTGCAAACATAGTTTACACAAGCCCCTGGAGGTGTAGTTAGTTTTCTGTAGCAGACCAACGGGACCCATAAAATAGCATGAAAGCCCATAAACTGAGTTACAGTAATTCTTTGCTTATTTTCCACAAACAATTGCCAATAATTGGAAATTTAACCAAATGCCATTTAAGGCAACTACACAGTACAAACTAATCCAGCTAAAGATTCACTTTTTCTTGATTCTTATTTTCGATGAGCAATTTGACAAAATAAAATTTCTATTATACGCCATATTGAGTGGTGAATAGATGAAGACTTACAGTACTCAGGTATGCAGCATAATTGCAGACTTGCCACTGACTGTTACAAACATGATATAGAAACTTACCTCTCTCACCCTCTCTTTTACTCCCAATTCATCAAAAGAGTGACTGCCATCTAAAGGGACAAATAAGATCCATCTGCACCATAATAATCAATAAATAAAATAGTGTTGATGCAATCAAAAGCTTTGTTGACCCAAAAAACTATCTTACGAAAACTTTATTAACCACCAGGCTCTCACGAGCTAGGATAAACCAAAGGTTCACTCTTTGACTTGCAAAAGAACCAGGGCTGTGCTCTGTAGACGCAAGGATAATGAAAAAACACAAGATTAACGCAAGCCTTCCTCAGACACTGCCATGCATTAAGAGAGCATGTGACCACAATAGCCGTTCTTGTCTGGCTCTACCAAATGCAGCCCAAGGTTGCTCATGCACACAGATTACATGTTCATTTTATACGTCTAACAAATAATGCTGACGAGATCACCCAGAACTGCACTTGTATCTTCGGTATGACCCAATAGAGGGTGCTAGGGTGGCTTAGTAATAATTACTTTGCATAACAGCCAACAGCATTTGATTCCCAATGTTTCAGATTACAATGAGGATACTGATTAAATGATTCAGCTATTATTGTCAGAGAATGCAAGCCCGAGCCCCCCCCAAGGGGTTTTTATGCAACCAGACCAAAGACCACAATTTGTTTTGATAATCCGTTTTAATTACCTTTTGGCCTCACAACTTTCAAGCAGACATAAATCTGACTTGGGCAGCACAGGGCAAACAATAAAATGGCCCACAGATGGCACTAGGGCAGCTCAGTCAGCACAGTGTAGACATGCAGAACTCCACAGCAATTCGAACAAGTCATATATATCGCTTGATGAAGTTAGTTTACCCCAGTAACAACATTCTCAAGTTATGACCTTACTTTAGGAAGGGGATATCACTGGGAACTGTGATCTACGACACATAAAGAAAAAGCTACAAAGTGACAATGCATTTACCAATACAAAAATTATAACCAAAGATTTACTCTGTCATGAAATAACTGTTTATTCCATTTACAATGTTTTGTCTGGTTGTCTGCACTGCTGACTCTGCCGACAGCTAAAAGTTTCAGCAGGGTGTCACATGCTCATTCAAAAAAATATTCGTTAGTTTCCGTACAACGTCTTCAGGTACACAAATAAATATAAGCTTGTGCAACCGATTTCCCACGCAACACCATATTTTAGAACAAACTGAACAATTTAAGAGATCTCATCAACTTTGAGACTCAGCAGATGGCCATCGTTGTCATGGCAATCTTCTCTATCCCATCTCCCATTCATTCGAAATATAACCTCCAGAGTCTGTACATGCCAAAAATCCATGAAAGCTTAGTCCATTCTCTGCTTGGCTATAATTTCTCAGTTGCGCTGGAACTGAAATCAAACTTTTCACCAAGATTAGGTGCGAGTCAACGTAGAACTATTAGGTCACTCAACCAATCTTGAGCATATAAGTAAAGCAGAGATTTAAGATATATGCGTTTGCATGGTTTTATACTTAAGAAAAACATTTCTAGTGCCTGTAAGAAAAGACGAGTCAGATTTGGTGGGAGATTGGTTGCACAAGCTTGCATTGTTTTAAGTAGTAATGTGCACATTATGTTATTCAAAAAAAAATAAGAACAATGTATTGAACGAGCTTGGGTGTTGTGCGCAGATTTGTACAGTTGTTTCTACTCATTTCAAGCACTGAATTGTGACCACTGCTCACCTTCAAAATCATTATTGTTCTTTTCCATTGCACGATGCTTTCCTTTCTTTGGTTCTGAAAGTAAAACAACCAATTATGCCGTGTAAATGTGCACCTTCAGTTACCACTGGTGTGACTGCTGGACATCAAGTTGGAGGACTTCATCCACACGTTATGGGATGTTTACCAGTTGAACCACAATGCACTAGAAAAACGTAAAGTTTAGTGTACATAACATTTTAAAATAGGCTCATGAGTTTGACCAAACGTGAGTTTTGCACACATACGCATACACTTGAATTACAGACATGGATAAAGCTTCACATGCAGGTATATGTGCCTCAACACGTGTCTACACAAACAATAGAACTGTTGCAACATAATTTCTTATCATCATGTGTATTCATGCAAGACATTATTGACATTGAGCTAGAAGTCATTTGTCCAATAAATGATGAGTGGAGTTGCCAGAGTAACTACAGTACATGCCAAAAATAATAGGACAGAAATCTGCTTCACACAACACAAAACGTGACTTCACATGATCAACTGGTGCCAAAACTTAGGCAATTGGCGCGGCAAAACGTTGCAACAGAGTACATTGAAAAAGGGCAATAGCACAGAGCTAGAGCTAAACATTTGTACTCACCAGGTCGAATACCGAGGGACATACAAGCTGTCTGGGCGGCACTATGCTCTGCATCGGATTTGGTGTTGCAGAAATCTAGTGTAAGTAGTGCTTAGTTGTTAGTTAGTGATGTTTAACGACAGTTTGATAGTGGTTATGGGAAAACAATAAAGGGATTGGGCATCCCTTTCCCACGAACATTTTCTGAACAGAATAAAATACCAAACAGGTTAAGTACAAAGAATTTCAATAGGAAATACAGAGAATTATACACCCAACTGAATTAGTGAAAGACCACTGTTCACCACTAACTGCAATATTCAAATAATGAAATAGCACAGCACTCCTGTTCATTTTCGCAATTTTACATCAAAACCACATTGACATTTCGTCATTCCAGTATAGTCATACTGTAACACAATGCCTTGCAATGCTGATACCAAAATGTGACAAGCCGAGTAGAGTGCAATACATTATTCTTTCCTAGTACATTTCACCACAGAACTGTATAGCCAGCTAACTATGTCAAAACTAGGCCAATCATGCAATGCATTTTCCTACCTATGCGAAAAAGGAGAGCTGTATTCAGCTCATGGCTATTAAATAGTTCTTGGATAAAGTTTCCTTGGAATTTCTTGACAAGCCAACGATTTTGAATAACATGGGAACTAATTTACACCAGTCATTATATAAAAAAGAAATAAAAAAATGAGAAGCGCTTTTTTGACAACTCTCAACTGTATCAACTTCAAAATAGGGCAGCCTCAAAATGGCTTACCAGTAGATCCAAAAACACGTTCTCGAGCAGTTACGATGCTAACAAAACCCTCCCTCGTCATCGTAGTCTCGTAAACCGGCTTCTCATTGAACTTTTGCAAAGCATTGTGAAGCAGGGCCTTATACGATAGAGCTGAAGTGGAACAATAGAGAAGCACGTGAACTGAGGTGGGCCCACCTGGCACGATATATACCCCCCGCCTCCACAGCAAAGCATACAGAGGGCAGTCAAGCTGAGTCTTGATAGACGAATTAACATGACGAAATTGCAATGCTGATGCTGAATTTTAAAACTGGCTAATTTAAATATCAATTCTTGCATACATTACAATGCATTATTGGTTTGTGAACTCAGTTTTTAATAAAGCTGATTGGAAAAGAACCAACTGTTTCATCACTTTTAATGAAGAATCTATGACAGCCAATTACATATTCCTGATTAGTTTCCCATTGATAACATTATCCTTTGACTCTCGTCTGACTAACTTAACCAGTTTTAAGGCTTCCAATGAATTACATGAAAATGAGTTATGAGGCAAATTTAAGTTGTTAGGACAGCTAATGGTATGAAACCAGCACTCACAATACAAACAAAAATTATCATAAAATAATTGCAGTAACAGATGTGCGCAGGGTGCTCATGTGGGCCCATTGCACTGAGCACCTGGAACCACTTTTGTGCTTTATTAACATATAGTTAAAACCGAGTTGAGGAGGTAGAGACCTGACACAAGAACCTAGCAGTGTGCCCTATAGGGACTCAAACCCTTGAGTAAAGAAAGCAGCCACCTATTCCACTAGGACACTCTGCCTTCTCTTGACAACAATTATTAGAATACTGAATCCATTCAAGTTAGAAAACAACTTAGTCAAAAAAGAGGGACTGTGATAGCAGCAGTGCACAGCATACAGTACTCTGAGAAAAAAGCTATGACTTTTAAGTTGATGCTCACTTCAGAAATCCTAGTATAGTTTCTGTAATACCATAACTCACTAAGACACTGCATTGTTAAATGGGTTGTCAGTTATTTTCTACAATGTTGTTTTCGGCATTGCTGAAAATGATTGAACATCTTGGGATTGACAGAGTGTTTTGTTGAATCCTGGCCAAGCTTTCACAGTGAATAATGTGACAACCACCCTCAATTTAAAAGACTGAGAGAGTATACAATAACTAGTGCAGGTTGACAATAATCCCTCCAAACAAATCAAGGGCTGTTTATTATAACAAGAATGTTACACTTGAATAAATACAGGGAAAACAGTACTGTAATGTGCATTCCAATAGAAAATATAGATCCAAGAAAGAGTCTCGGAGTGATTTAAACAGCTGCGAGTATTTATGACTTACCGCTGGTCTCACTAGATAGGGACGTGACACCAGTCTTTACAATCCTTGATTCATCCTCTGGTGAATTATATTGCTTCTGGAAACGGGGTGGCACTTCAAAGTTGTCGCCAAACTTGGGAGATGAAGTGACCTTGTGAAATGGAGAGGTCATTAAATCTTCTGTCATGACGAACGCACGATAAGTTCATTTCGCAACACTGAGCATGAGATCAAAAAATGTCTGCCAACACGAAAACATAAACGTACGACAAAAGAGCGGTGCACCCAGCACGGTGAGGGTAGAACAAAAATGACCTGACAAGATGACCACACAGAGTAGACAGATTTTAGTTTCATTGATAGCTGCAACTAATTTAAAATCACCTGAACAAAGTCAAGAGATTACAACTAACCTTCAAAGTAATGAAGCTAAGATAACAGTAGTCACAACGGGTAAAATCTAAAAAATCTGAGGTTGCCAATTCAAAAAGTTGAGGTTGCCAAAAAAATTTCAATCCCCAACATTTGATAGGAGTCTCATTTCAAGGCAATGTTCGAACTTTGACTTTAAATGGATTAACAACACACTGCATTAGACACTAGTGGATGAAATCTGACTAGTCTTGAATTTTTCATTTCAAAATTGTCAACTTGATTGTCCGAAAACATAGCAAGTGGTAAAAAATTACGAAACCTGAGGTCACATTTGACAAATTAAGCTACTAAACTTTGAATCCATATTTGGTGAGTATCGTTTCCGGTTGAAGTCGCCTCTGGCTATCAGAGGTTGCATTTTACAAGCTGACACTCACCAAATTGCAATGTATGATGTTACATAACTACAGATTAAGACATATGGCTTATACAGACGTAACGTTACTAACAAATACAACGATTCACCGACAGATTGTGTTCAAGATGACTGCAGCAAAAATTTAACCCCAATCTAATATATCATTATTTAGTACTTTTGCAATTCTGACAAAAACATATTGTCACTGTAAACAAACTCACAAAATACCCACACTTTTTCTTACTTGTTTTATCGTCCTTTCAAACAATGGACTCCTCTTCACCTGTGCAGGCTGTCTCAAAGGAGGGCGTTTTTGCTCTGGCGAATGACTTGATGAGGCAACCTGGTTGTATGCAGGTCTCTTCTGTTGTGGCGTCCGAGGTCCAAACTTATTGAACGACGGCCTGTAGGGGGCACCACCTTTCTTAACAAAAGGCCGACGAGACATGTTGTACTACAAAAAAAAAGAAGATAAATACAGTGCAATTAAAGCTCCTTACAGGTCATTCTCATCAAGAAAACTAATTTTAATAACTTAAAAGGATACTAAACCCTGTTTTGAAGATTTCCACCAATACTCGTTCTGTCACCTACTATAGGCATCAACCCTCCAAGTTAAAGGCAGGAATCAACTAAACATTAATACTCCCTATGTCACAGATTAGACATTGTGGTCCTTGGTGGGTGATCTTTCCCACAGTTGCTGTGTAACTCAGTAAAACCATAGTTCACACTTGCGCCCGTTTAGCAGAGTTTGAAGAGTTTCCAAATTTTCATCCCAACTTTTGAGGGTTGACGAGGTTTTGTTTTGGAGAACAGGGTGGTAAAGCTGTTTTCAATATCTGTTAACAGGCCAAAAAGCGGTTGGTATCCTTTTCAAAGCGACATGGTATCGAACCCACAAACTTCTAACACTCTACTGACCCAAATCCCACGTGTTTAATACCGATAAGTATTTTAAGCATACAGTGCAGACACTGGCATTGATTTCAGTGAATATCTGGCAGACAACAACGAGAATTGTTGATTTATAATAACATTACAAAAACATAACAGATGCTGCTTTTTATAACTCTGACCAAAGATAATAACTTCATGAAGTCTATCTCACTCAACAACAATCCAAAAAATTGTACTTTTTGGATGCAAAAATAATAATGCCCCTTTTAAGATGTGATGCATGAAGTTGGACTGGTCCAGTCAATCAATTAAACCATTTTCAACAATTGCACCTTGGTCAGATATCGTGCGATGCTTAACCAATCCCCAAATTAAGTTCCATCCCTATACTTGGTATGATTTGGTTGATTGTTTATTGCAACAATTTCACCGATTGTTAGTTTTGAGGTTGACATTCAGCCAGCGATTCCAATAATCTCCCGACAATCGTATGACTGACGGCATATAAGACCTGAATTCAGCTACATACTCATCAGATTGTCGTCCGAAGCTTGACGAGACTTAGGCATTAAACTCACCAAGCTTGATTTGTCTGAGGCATTAAACTCACCAAGCTTGATTTGACCGAGGTATTAAACTCACCAAGCTTGATGTGACCAAGGCATTAAACTCACCAAGTTTGATTTGACCGAGGTATTAAATAACCAAGCTTGATATGACCGAGGCATTAAACTCACAAAGCTGGTTTGTTCTTGAAGTAAGAATTGGAGTTTACAAACAAAATATCTCAGAGGCCCATTGCCTACAGGACTATAAAACATATTTTCCTAACTAGTACCCCGACTGGTTTGCCCCGTTTCTTTTTGCCCTTCTGGCAGGCTATCATTCTTTGCAGGCCCTTGGTGGTCTCATCAGCTACAGCAAAATAACATGTGTCGCCCGTGTCTTTATGCCTGGAAAATGCGCAATGAGATGCAGTTCACATTTTGCATTTCTTTATTCTCAAAAGCACTGGTGTAATTCTAGATTCATTGCAGAAGGCACATTTGTATGAATAGTTTGAAAATCTTTTACTAAAGGGTAAAACGATGCATTGAAGGAAATCCCTGGACGTGCAACTCTGTGATAAATAGAAACCATACTAAAAACTGTAGGGTTAGCAAAAAGGGCTGGGTTTGAGCAACAGTCCACCGAACATAACCCCTGTGGGTGAATACTGCAGTTTTCAAGCAGTACAGATTGATTACAATGACAGAGCTAGTTAAAAGACCAAAAAACAAATCTATCAAATCTATTTATCGCATGCACAGAGCATTTGCATCTGCAGTAAACATTCTCCAGCTTGGGACAATCTCTAAATTTAGGAACAGCGAAATTTATTAAGTCAAAATTCAATTCTGTTGATTCTGGAGAATGGGACACGAGCATATTTGATGCTCACCATACATCTCCAATATTGGACTCTGCGCTAAGTATGAACAATGTCCGATAATAGACAGGATGCCATTTGTGAAACACTTTCATGCATCCCCATAATGCATAACATAAAGATAAACAGTCAGTTGTCGTGGATCCTAATTCTTGAATTTGAGACAACCAATATTGACCAATTCTGAAAATTCGTATAACCTGATATACCTGGTATAACAAAATGACAATTTTTTCCTGTCTTAAACCGGGTAATTTTTACCATACATTTTGAGCTCAAGTTCTTACCTGCCAATCCTCACTATGTCGGGTATACTTTTCATGAAGTCGTGCAAGTTGTCAAACCCCAGGCGTCTGAATGGGAGTGGCTCGTTTGTGATGCCTCGGTAATCAGCTGGAAAATGAATGTACACAAGCGCATTTAAAGTTCAAATGATACATGATTGCCATTAATAGGAAGCATTCTATATCCTATTACAACTCTTTAGACAGAGCTCAACACTAACGGTTGCCCGATTGCCCGTGTACATGTAGATTTTGCGTCGGGCAAGTGGAATTTGAAAAGTACTTGCCCGATGGGCAAGTTAAAAAGCTAGCCGCATAGGCAAGTAGATCCTAAGATTGTCTGCTCGACATTTGCTCCAAAGTAACAAACCCCGACACAAGCCTAAAAACCGTCGAAAAAGCCCCTGTGGCCGTCAATGAAACTCCAGTCTTCGAATGAGCACCGAAAGGAAAATAGAACGAGTGATGCAGCGTGCACAGATGACGCTCGCGGTCAAATCCTTTCGATTCTCTGAACGTGCCCTGCAGTTTCTGAATAAGTTATCACGTGATACTACTGATCGTCTGCACTCTGGCAAAACGTCTAAACATGGAAGCCGTAGCCTTGACGGCATTGGTTTAGTTGCTAAAAACGAGTTCAGGAAGAATCAAAGCAATGATATGAAACGAAAAGAGTGCGGGGTTCCGTCATGGGAAATTAGGTTTTCTGGCCTGCGAGACAGTGAACAAGGGATGACGTTTGATTTTTGCCGGCGTTTACCCATGTTCAGCTGGAAGCACCGCGTTCGTCAGCGGATGTAAGTCATACAGATAAGCGCAAAAGCTAAAAAGTGAATGATTGACGACATATTTTCTACACTACACATCAGTTTAAAAGGCCTGGTATTTATTCAGGGGGAATTCCAAAGGACATTCTTATGAATTCCCGGCTCCCGGTGGCGACTCCTGAAAGAAGAGGAATACGGTCTTCGGGATTGCCGCTCTGAAGTCTGAAGGGTGACTTTTTCGCGGTCTATCTATTTTTCAAAAATGTAATTATTTATTGAAAATAAAAGTATATGTGGCATTATTATATGTTAAAATTTGATTTTAATTTAA
>NMRA01000048.1:1103581-1115519 GCA_002633005.1 Phoronis australis
ACAGCTGGACAGCCATGCACACAATAGACAACTGGACAGCCATGCACACAATAGACAACTGGACAGCCATGCACACAATAGACAACTGGACAGCCATGCACACAATAGACAATTGGACATCCATACACACAATAGACAACTGGACAGCCATACACACAATAGACAACTGGATAACCATACACACAATTAGCTGACAGTTTGTCCTAGACTGATGTCTCAGGATCACGAGCCTCCATTTGAAGAATGCATTGCTACTGTAATCAGCTTAGGTGCTTGTCTGAGGTTTGTCCTACAGGTGTACAACCACATAAATCAATCGTTTTTAGCGATACTTTGAACATCAGTTCAAATACAGATTTCCGCACCTAGGCTATGCCAACTTACCAGTCACTCGGTGAGCAGTCACCCCTTCTTTGCTACTCATTAGGACAGCCCTCAACAGGGGCTTCCAATCGTCATCCATGGCAATGGTTGCTAAGGCAACAAACTACTATCACTTGTTGTAAGCTTGATAAATATTTGCAATGAGTTTAAAAATCCAGTCTGAAATAAAAAACGGCCACCATTTAAACCTGTGAACTACAAATTTCCAATATCAACTTTACTGAAAAAGATATGGTTGTGACGAAACAACAGTGAATACGAGTCATTGTTTGTTGTTTTAGTAGTTAACACTGATACGTAGTGGATTAAAAATATATGCTGAAAACTGCAACACCCTTTATTCAGAAGTCTAAAAAAAACAAATCAAAACAAGGCCCCACAAGAACAAATTCAATCTCAACAGGAATTGCAAAACCTCATGAACATCTTTGAAAGTCCATGTCGCCGCCATTCAGTGGCGGTTTGTATATAAAATCTTGAAATCAGTACAATTAACTGAGGCTAACCATCCAAAGCAATTTGTGGAAGAAATACACACCGTAACCTCAAATGAGTTAAAACAACATCGTTTTTCAAACTCAATGCTGGTGAGTCTTCCTAAAACCCCTTTGAGGTGATGAGAAAGCATCATTTCAAAAATCTATCGGGTCTATTTACACCAACCTCTAGACTATTTACATTAGCAAGACATTTTGGTCGGTCATTTCTCTGGCCATCCACAAGTGTTACTTTTCCGTTGCGGAAAAAATAGGAGCATACAGTGTTAAAAATAACCAGTTGCTGATTTGGGCAACCGGACGAAGGACTGCTCCATGAAAAAGTTTGATTACAGGAGTATAAGTTCGAGTTGGAAGGAATTAAAGACATTGACGGCCTCCTAAGGTGTCCCGCTATGCACAAAAGATACTTATAACAACCTGACTTCGATTTTTTATTAGGAATAATTTGCTGAAAAGTTTCCGGCGTCTGAAGCGCCTATAGGAGGTTCACCGTCTCGAAGGTCCGTTGAGACGGTAGTCACTGTCCAGGTGAGAGTCGGTTGACTTCAAGATTTTGCACCCACCCCGCTGGTCAATAGCTCTAAATCTATGTTAATATAAATTTCCCGACGAGGCAATAATCAGATCTACCCAGTTGGCGTGAAACTTCGATGTCTATTAGAGCTCAGCACACAGTGGTTCCTAGCTGTATTTTGTTGATAATCTTCATAGAGCAAGCCACAAGCATCATCCTCAACTAATGATTGTCCCCAATACACCATACAAGGTATGACACTCGCCACAAGGAATTCCGTGGGTGCTTCACTTCAGCCGGCCATGTCAAACACAAAACTTAATAAATTTACACAAAACAGGGATTCAGCAAACCAAGAGCAATTGTTCTTTCTTCTAGTGTCCTGCTCCAGCGAGTTCGCACCGAATTCCCAGTGAAAGCACAAACTTCTTTCCAAAACGCCGCTGCGTACTGTCAGTGTGCCGGTATGGAATTATCCAATGAGTTACGGATGGACGGCAATTGCCGGTTTATCACGAAAGTTTGCAAATAAGTGTAGAGTTATTGATGTCGTGAACTTCCATGACAAATCGGTAATTTCCATTTGGCACACTAACAGTACGCAGCAGCTTTTTGGGAAGATTTTTGTGCTTTGAACGAGAATTTGTTGCAAACTCGCAGAAGCAGATCACCATAAATGCTAACAGAAGAAAGAACAATTGGTTACTCATGGTTTGTTGAACCCGTCTAGTGTAAATTTATTTAAGTTATGGAACACTTATGTGTTTGATATGGACATGGGCGGTGCAGCACTGAAAAAAGCGGGGGGCTAAAGCCCCTCAGCCACCCTGTGGCACACCACCTATAGACCATGTGCGACGTAGCACTGAAAAAAGTGGGGGCTATACCGTAGGCCCCGCAGCCCCTATGGTGCCGCCCATGATGGACGGCTAAGTGTGAAGCACCCGTGGAATCCTAGTCCCGAGTGTCATACCTTGTAGTATAGTGTATTAGATTGGAGACGATCAGAATCTGAGGACGCCTGTGGGGCAAGCTGGCTGGCTAGCCCTAATTAACCCTCTTTGCTTTTGGCTTAGGCAATGACCATCGCCTCTGTTGGCCCGAACCAGAGGCGATGCAGAGGCTATAGGCGCTCTGTACGCCGGAAGCTTTTCGGCGAATTATGCCTCGCACCGACTAAACCATCAAAGTCACGTTGTTATAAATACCTTTTGCGCATAGAGGAACACCTGAGCAGGGCTCGACGCTATTAAAATTGCCAGGTCGCATTTTGCGACCTAGCCAAAATCCCAGGTCACATTTTCAAAATCCAGCTCGCATTCGTAAATGCCAGGTCGCAAAAATTTCCCGCCATTTTTACGCGCCAAAATAGAATTTTTAGATCATCGAGAAAATGTTTTGATTATGCTTTTACCTGCAGCGTTAAATACTCACAAATTTCGGATCTCAAAATTGACTTCATTCATGCAGGTACGGCCTTACTGTTCTACACGACCGCCAGGCAAGTTGCCGATGTGAAAGTTGAATCAGTGCTCTCTAACTGACTTTTGCATTCAAGTAGCTAAATTTGAGATGTGAAAAGGGAGAAAATTCCCGTTGAAAAAGTATCCGGGATTTTGTTAGATCTGGCCTGCTAATGGCTGTCATCAAAGTCGTTAACGATTCAAACTAACTCGGGTAATGGCGAGTTTGCTCCTCAATACCTTCCAAGTACGGGAAAAATAGGTCAGTCACAAAACGACACGAATGTCACTAGTGTTAACTTTCTTTCCGAGGTATAAAACAAAGCCGGGATTTGGTTTTTACATATTGTGAAAAGACGTTTTTTGAAAACTGAAGTTGTGTAAAATGAAAGTGACACACCATATAAGCTGCACGTCAATTTTAAACCACCCGCGGTCGTTTGTAGTGCGCTATCATGGGCGCTAGCTTGAACTGTGGGCGCTTAATTGGAAATTCTCAAATTTAAGGGGGGACTTTTAATAGATCAGTGAGCGCTTATTATGAAACACTTTAAAGGTAGGGAGTAGGCTTGTGCGTGAGCATAGTCGTTAACCTCAGTGTTTGCGGTAAGATATTAAAACGCTGCAATGGTAAGAAACGTTATAATAATACAAGTTTGCGAGGCAAACTCAATCTAGTAGGGGTGACTTTCTGGATGTTGTTACCACCTACATTGTACCCCTTTTAGCCACCCGAAATGACTTTGTTTTTAACTGCCTGCTTCAGCCGCAACAAGGTTGTTTCTATAGGAGCCTGAACATTTTATGGTGACGGTGGTTCGGGGAGTGAAAAGTTGCCGGGGTGGGGGGTGTATAAAGAGAAGAATAAAAAGTTCGCTAACTTGAACCACAATTTTGCATCTAGTGCCAGTTTAGTTGCAATAGCTGGCTACGGGCATAGAATACATGGTTTACAGAACATCGACCTCGGGAAACATCGGAACAAGAAAACGTCAGTTCTGGGTAATATCGGTCCCGGGACATCGAGTCTTTTATAACCGCTGGGAATCTGAGTTCATTTTCAAATAAACCAAAGTCAAGCCGGTATACTCTTTCATTTAGGACTGCCGCTGTTCTTTGAAGTGGTGCGCACGTGTGAGTTCACGCACTTGAATCGCTAGAGTAGGCCTACACTTTACGTTGGCAACAAAGTGTGAAAGACAAATCATATTTCGTACACGTAGCCCCAGAAACAAGTAAAGGGTTTGAGAATTTCTTGGCAACTGAAAGTAAAGACGTAACCGTCGTTTGGCGATTAATAAGGTTGTCATTTTTCACTTTGGCTGTCTTAATACGATAAAAAGGAGAAGCACATCTCAGTCTAAGCCACGACTGTCTGCCGGGACCGCTTGTGCGCTAACGGTGCCGCAGTGCGATATCAGGGATATTGTCGTGGATATTTGGTACATGTAATAAGGACATCTTATGTGAAAAATAAACATTTTTGTCCACTACAAAGTTTGGTAAGTTGATCGCTTAAGAATTAGCAGAAACACCGTTGTTTTGTGAAGTTTTATCGCGTGTTAAGCAGTGGCCCGAAACTTTCTTCGGCGAATCCGGGAATTTACAAAAGTGGCCGAAAGTGTTAGCCAATGAAACGCGTCAAAGGTCGATTCTGCATATCCCATGTTCACCCGACTTGCTTACAAGTCATCGGGAGGACTGTTTTCGGTTAGTGTTCTTTTGAACTTGGATTTGGCAACAACCAAATAACGGTCGGATTAACAAGAGCTGCTTTGTATTAGCCAGGTATCTGTTGAGAAATGTAAAAACCCATGTCGTGAACACATCCACTAAAACAAGAAACTGTAGGAACACCACATTTATCCACCTTCACTCTTATCAGGCTTCTATTGTGAGTCAGCATGCGTGAATAATTGGCTGATAAGCCACCTCTTGAACTACTTTTGGCTGAATGGATGACCAGGCCATAAAATGATAATTAGCCAAGACCAGTTACTATGATGCAACAAAGAATAATGTCTTGCATCACCTAGCCTTGGTGGAAAGCTGTATACTGTATTGGCTCAAACAAACGCTTAGAAAAATTCATTTCACGGGGAGGCGACGCTTGTTATAGTGAGCCTACGGCAGTTGAAACCAGTTTCCCAAACGGGTAAAATTGGAAGCTAGGATTCATCGAATTTACGCTCTGTGACGTAGTTGTAGCCTATGACAGCCTTTCTACAAAATTGTGGTGCATTGCTATCAACTTCCGTTGTTAAATTACAATAATTTTTCAAAAAATTGTGCTCATCACAGGGTGAAAACTTGCCGACTGATGCGTCGCTGAATCGCCATCGTCAATAGGAAAACTTGAACTCTTGAATAAAAATATAGTTTCGACTCAACAAATTACCTGAAATCTTCCTTATGTTTTACAATTTTTAAAGTTCATGTGGAGTCCAGATTAATTGCGATTAAGTCCAAATGTGCGCTACATCGTACTCCACAACACGAGAAAAATCTCTGGATGAACACACATGTTGTTGTCACGTGACGTTTGTTTTGAAGGTCGTCTGCGTATGAGAGTGAGTGAGCGTGCGTGTGCGGGTCATCGACGATAGACTTTTTTGTTACAAAAGGCGGAGGATTATGCAAGAAAATGGCGTTTACTAGATTGTTTTTCACTTAAACGGCTGCAACATGCAAGGTGAGTGCTGGTTAGCTCACAGATTTTGTGTGCACAGGCCGACTGTCGTTAGCTCTGCCGTGGAGTATTACTAGTCCAAGGCTCGATCTACATGTTGGGGACGAGGTGAACTACTCGGGCTGTGTGAAATTTCTGGGTCTAACGGAGACACTGACGCAGTGGTCAGCCAGCTCGCTGTATCAAGACTATAGTCAAAATCCAAACTCGTTTTATCGTGTCCCTGTCAATAATAACGGCATGCTAAAGCCTTCTTAATTTTCGTACTTCAGGAACATAACAATCACGTGTTTTGTACACATACAGGCACGCCGCAGATCACATCTCAGAAATTGCCGATTTGACGGATGACAATGAATGAACACAATGAAATTAACAACGTCGTTTTACAGCTTGTAAGATTCACAATAAATGTACGTATTTTGAATATTGCAATGCATGTGTTCCAAAATCTACATAACTTGGGTCCTATATTTTTGTATTAGTGCGCGCCGAATGAAAGTAATCGTGAGTGTTGCTGTGTTGCAAAATCTCTTATCCTGGGCCGATTTGAAAAATTCTAAGTTGTACTCATATTTGTTTTCGCTCCTCTTTTCAAATATTACAGTAAAAACTACGTAAAACTCTCTCCATAAAAAAACAGTCTGCTAGCTAGATTGTAATCAGCTGATCATATCCGCATGAGCGAAGCCAATTATCCTCGCTCGTGACTCGATGACTAGAGCAGCTTGGCGGCATCCCTTTGATCGTGAGCCGAGTGCGACTCAACCAAGGTGGATAAATACGGTCTACTTCAATTTTCCATACCCAACCGTTCACCTTAACCACTGGGGTTAGGACCAATCTTATTTAGTGGGAATGTTCATAGTATGCCAGCTCGCATTCGTTGGAAATTCCAGGTCGCATTTTGCGACTTGATACGAGCTGACAAAAATCTCAGCTCGCATTTCCAAATTTCAGGTCGCAAATGCGACCTGCAGCTCGTTATGTCGAGCCCTGCTGAGGAGGTTGTCGATGTGTTTAATTCCTTCCAACTCGAACAAATACTCCCATTACCAAACTTTTTCTTCGAGCAGTCCCTATTTCAGTTCCCAAAATCGTGAACTCACCACGCTAGGTGATGTGACTTCATGACCTCAATCTTTAAATAGGCCAAAGGTGAGCCATTGCGGTCTTGTCAGTCAAATGTTCGTTTTCAAAATGCCACCACTTATACTTGTCATTAATCTGCGTTACTTGAAACTGATTGTACTTCAATGAATTATTGTTTGTATTTGATAAAAATAAATGCTGTTGATATGAAATTTAATAGTCTTTGTGCACATATTTGACATTTTAATGTTTAACAACACGGCAAATGCACGGCTGGTTCCCGGCAGCACGTACACAAAGGGCGAGAACTTCAGCTTTCAAAGTTCGCTGGTAGGTCCGCAACTTCTGACCTTCGGCCTGGTTAAAAAAATTATGGTTTAGTCAGTGCAAGGCATAATTCGCCGAAAAGCTTCCGGCGTACAGAGCGCCTATAGCCTCTGCATCGCCTCTGGTTCGGGCCAACAAAGGCGATGGTCATTGTCTACTTTTGGCTTTGGTTTGGGCGTTTGGCTCTTTAAAAATCTTTAGTTGATGACTGGTCTCAGTAGCATAGCTGGCGACCGGGCATTTGAGATTTGGCTATGGCTACGCCTATGGCATAGAAAGGTTTGGGACAAACAATACAGAAATATACAAACTCTATCCAAATCTCACAAGTTCCAGAAGGCTTGAACTCTTCAAATTTCGCACAAAATACGAGACACGCTTTTCTCCGCAGACGAATGAGATCGCGATAAATGACTCCCTCGAAGATACTCTGACGTAATTGTCGGTCAATAATTTAAAGAATATCAATCTATACCCACTATGTGTGTGTTCAGTATCCCTATTTAACTGAAATTCTCAATACAGAAGATGCTGAGTTGTTGTGAAAACATGTTCGAAATAGATAATTTGCGAACACAATTTCCAGCTGATTTCCGGTCGTACTTGAAGTGGAAAATGATTAGCAGGTAAGAAACTTGAAACCAGAAGTATGATAATTCAACAATCTTTGCTAGTCAAAGTGTTATAAAATTCCAAAACACTCAGCGTTCATCTTTCATTTGCAATTGACCTCTAATGGTCGTCCTGGTGGTCCGTGACTGTATTTGCCTTGGGAATCTCTTTATTTTAGTTTTTGTGACAAAGCCTAAGCCCGGCCTAAGTCAAAGGTCAAAACCGTAAGGCGTAAAACGAAGTTTGCGGATCCGATGAGGCTCTCCCTTCTGATCTGTGCTGCCCTCCTCGTAGTTGGTCCCTAATAGGTGATATCTTAACACCCCATGGAAGTCATCTTGTTGAACATTGGTGATACACACTGGTAAAGATTGTAAGCTGGCTTAAATCACAGGCGTCTTCAGCTTCTGATATTCTCCAATCCAATACCCTATATATGCTACAAGGTATGACACCCGGGACTAGGAATTCCACAGATGCTTCACTTCAGCCATTCATATAAAACACATAACTTAATAAATTTACACAAGACAGGGGTTCAACAAACCTGATCTGTTCCTATCTCAAAATGCTAACAGTGTATGGAAGTGTTTTGGTTGTTAATTACATAAACATTGTAACTGGGTCAAAAGGTTTAGTGGCAAATTTTAATACACTAAGTGGTGTTTTTGACCAATTCACTTTATAGCAAGATTCGAGTCATTACCCCCAAGTTTCTGTTAACTTAGTGGCCACAATTTGCTGCACCAGTCTGGGTTGTACATGCAAATTTTGTTTTTGAAACATTTGTAGCATCACTCTAACCAGTGCAAAGCAAAACTAACAAATGCATTAAAAGTGGTTAATTTACTGGCCACAGAATGCAGGTGTTATGTCATCTCAAGTAGTTGAACCAAATTTATACCAAGGTGACATTTCAGTTGACACATTTTGGATATTTTAATAACAAGGAATTGCCCAAAATTGTACCAGTTTCTTCTAATAAATATTGTGGAGCCTTGGCAGTAGTGTTGTTTTATAGTGAACTTAACATAATGCAGTTAGATAGCTTAGCAAAGATATTATTTGACAGACAGACTCTTGAGGGTCTGCCCTTGGCCGTTGCTCCAGCGTGAGTGTAATTTGATTGGCATTTTTAAAATGTAGGCTTTGGAATCAGCAAATGCGTTACCTGAGTGTAAATTTCCTCTGTAACGTGATGCTTGTGGTAAGCTGCTGAAAATACACTGGGGTATATAAGATGTTTTCATTACGATATTATTTTGGTTGAAATCTTTATAAAGATTTAGCTCTCTGTCACTGATTTTCATTTTGAACGGAAATTTTTTTATATGAGAATTTAAACCCACAGGGCTTCAAGTTTTCGGTCCAATTTGGAAGACCTATGGGCCATGTTATGTTTTGTCCATTTTGAATACAGTTTTAATGGACCCGTTGGCCCGAGTCAAGCTATAGAGCGCATCAATGAAATTATTTTTGTGCCACTGACGCAGAACGTGCTCTTAAAATTATCCGTGACACTGTCTCGCAGGCTATCACTTCATTTACAAAATGGATCCACTTAAGAACTTTTGTGATTTGTCCTCAGAAATAAAATCACCCATGTCGAAGTTGTGGATAAGGTCTGCCTTTGTTATCTTGAGCAGCATGTATTTAGATTAAAAATTCTTGAGGCAGTAATTATCCAAATTTGAGTCTCCAACTACATTATCAATTGTCAATACAATGGCGTCAATTGAATTTTGTATTCATATAGTTGATTTTTGGTTTTCCCTAGTGTTGTCTGTTGTCCTGACATTTGACCTTTGACATCCCTGTTGTACTTATACCACTGACCCCTACCTTGCGCGTTTCATTTTTTAAATTGTAGAAATAAGGCGGGAATTTTATTCACTTATTGAATAGTATATGATGACCAAAGTACCAGGTAGATAACTTCCAGACGAATATATCTCCGTTTTACCATGTGGATTGCTTATTTCGGTGTCACGTCTTTGGGACAACTGTTACGACCTCTGACCCCAGATGACGATTGGACAATGTGAAAAAATGGTGATTAAACTGGAAAAAATCAAATCAAGCTGTGTGTGCATTGAGACTTATTACAAGTTTTTAAGTCAGGTCTGCACGCCACCTATTGGCCACATCACATGATCTAAAGATCCATGCAGGTTTAAGATTTACATATATATTTGAGACTTATTATTATTATCTAGCATAACAATCAGATACAATACTCAGTGCTGCGCGGTTGAGATGTTCTTTTGACGAATGTTTAGACAGACACTATTAGTCCTAAATGGTTAACTCTTTTAACAGATAACATTATGTTTCCTGGCATAGTTTAATAAATAACTCCTTTTAAAAAGTCAATTAAAAATACGATGGACTGGTACTATCATGTTAAAAAGTTGTTCTTTCCCCCCCAAGTTCAAATTCCTGGATATGCCCCTGGCATAGCTTGGTTCACATTGGAGATAAAATCCACTGGCTCTGCCGCGTTTAAACCGGCTGTCAAAATCAATACTTAAGATTATCTCAAACCTTAGTCACAAAAATGGCCATTTTTGAAATATTTCACATGTGTCTAGAAAAATACCTCATCGTCATTCTCGGGGAACTTCAAGTACAAAATATATACTGCGTAGCGAGAAAAAAAGATTTAAGAGAACCACCTTGGAACTGCGCAACTGCTTGGATATTTGTTTACTAATTATTCTAGGTCGAATCTCCCGCCAGGTACAGAACAGCTTCGTATACCCTCAGTCCTTTCATTCACAAAATCTCCATAACATTGAGTCAACGAGGTGTACTTATGATAGAATGGTGCCGGGGAAAACAAAGACAAAACGTAGTTTTGATTCTGAGGGAGTTGTGCGTCTACATGTATACAACCGTTGGCGTTGAGAACGAATGCTACGGTCGCGTCAGACCTTTGTGGTCATGAACACAGCAAGTTGTGAAAAAAGATAAATCCTCGCCCTAATTCCTTCATTCAATTAATAAATTGACATTTCAATGTTTCAATCTCATGTTAACGACATGCTTTAACCACCGATTCGATTTTTGTGATCCATTTCTTACTTGGTTTCGTATCAGTCTCCCAGCACGTGACGTGTACAGGCTATGTGTATAACAATGAATGAACTGTGACCTATTTATATAAAGTAGGCCAAAAGGTCGCAAACAACAACAAGAGTTAGGTGGGAACTGTACGTTTTAATGATAATTAAGTTAATTACGCACTGCAAAATCAGTTGACATTGCGAGTGAATGTTGAAAAGTGAACATATTAAGGCTTGTATAGGTTATATGTAACAAGATTTCTCGAAAACGACTCGGTGGATTTTGCTGAAACTTTCCAAATTTAATATTTAGTCGTCAGTCTCAAAATCGCTGTTAGGATTTTCGATATAAAGGCCTATTTTTGCGTAATGTATCAAAGATGAACACGACTTCCGTTTTTTACAAAGATACCTTATGTTCTGCGAGTTGATTTGTCATAGGCACCAAACAAAAAGACTAATCGAAAATTCCTAACAGCCTTTTTGAGGTAACTGGTGAGGTTTTCATTTAAAAAAGTTTCATTAAAATCGACTGAGGGGTTATTTTGCTATGAATGTACCTTTCTTAAAAATAAAATTTTGACTTAAATAAGGTTTTTACGTAAAAATAATAATGGTACATTAATACAAAAAGTATTTTCATATTCCCTAATCTTTTTTCTTTCAGAAAAGGTATACTTTTACTAGTTGACAAAGCTTAGTTTTATTGATATACGAGTTAGAATAGAGGCCACTAAATAAGGTTGGAAATTACCTTAAAGTGTGAATCGTTGCAGTTGTTTTCACCTGTTGCTTTATGACACCTTTAATGTCCAGTCAAAACATCAAATGCATTTTACGTGCCGTCTAAAATTTTTGTGGTCTCATATAATCTTTATACAGTCCATCGCTCGGATCAGTCTATCAAACGGATTTGACTACTGTGGTTTCCCCTGCTAGCTGTTTTAGAAATCCCTTGGCTATCACTTTCTGGCAAAATGACGTGGAATTTTGGTTAAAGTTGGCATTGTGGTTTGTGGAGGAATTGCGACTGCACCAACTGCCGTAGCAGTTGCACCAGTTGTGTTTTGTAGTTGACTACCCTACCACTCTCTGTTGGCAGTTGTAGTTTTTGTTAGATTTCCATTGTCGGGCAGTTATTATCATATAAATGTGATAACACTTGGCGCATTAGTTTATGGTTAGAAAGAGCTTGCATCAATTGAATTTTGGACATATTCGACTATTGTTGCATCCCCTAATGGTCGTTTTAATTTGCTACAAAATATTGGTTGTGTTGTTCATCACTTGTA
>NMRA01000048.1:1115917-1200678 GCA_002633005.1 Phoronis australis
AAACAGATACATTGCATAAACAAACCCTGGATCATGTTTTGTGTCCCGTCGGAAGAAAATTTAAATTCGAAAACATCTTCTGAAAACGCACAAAAAAGTGTATTAGTAAAATCTACTGATTTTTAAGTGGTTTTAAAAAACAATCGGTAAACTCACCGATTTTTGTCTCATTACTTTGATACGTGTCTCTTCCGATAAGTTAGTACCTAACGTGCACACGAGCACTCCAAATTGGAACGCTAAGTCCCGCGTGGTTGCGCTGCACGCGAAACAAGATGGCGGACGACCTTTGGAGCCTGACGACAATAGGTAACCGGACTATATACTACAAGGTATGACACCCGGGACTAAGAATTCCACAGATGCTTCACTTCAGCCATTCATATAAAACACATAACTTAATAAATTTGCACAAGACAGGGGTTCAACAAACCTGATCTGTTCCTATCTCAAAATGCTAACAGTGTATGGAAGTATTTTGGTTGTTAATTACATAAACATTGTAACTGGGTCAAAAGGTTTAGTGGAAAATTTTAATACACTAAGTGGTGTTTTTGACCAATTCACTTTATAGCAAGATTACCCCCCAAGTTTCTGTTAACTTAGTGGCCACAATTTGCTGCACCAGTCTGGGTTGTACATGCAAATTTTGTTTTTGAAACATTTGTAGAATCACTTTAACCAATGCAAAGCAAAATTAAAAAATGCATTAAAAATGGTTAATTTACTGCCCACAGTATGCAGGTGTTATGTCACCTCAAGTAGTCGAACCAAATTTATACCAAGGTGACATTTCAGTTGACACATTTTGGTTATTTTAATAACAAGGAATTGCCCAAAATTATACCAGTTTCTTCTAATAAATATTGTGGAGCCTTGGTAGTAGTGTTGTTTTATAGTGAAGTTAACATAATGCAGTTAGATAGCTTAGCAAAGATATTATTTGGCAGGCAGACTCTTGAGGGTCTCCCCTTGTCCCTTGCTCCAGCGTGAGTGTAATTTGATTGGCATTTTTAAAATGTGGGCTTTGGAATCAGCAAAAGTGTTGCCTGAGTGTAAATCGCCTCTGTAACGTGATGCTTGTGGTAAGCTGCTGAAAATACACTGGGGGTATATAAGATGTTTTCATTACGATATTATTTTGACTGAAATCTTTATGAAGATTTAGCTCTCTGTCACTGATTTTCATTTTGAACAGAATTTTTTTATATGAGAATTTAAACCCATTGGGCTTCAAGTTTTCAGTCCAATTTGGAAGACCTATGGACCATGTTATGTTTTGTCCATTTTGAATCCAGTTTTAATGGACCCGTTGGCCCGAGTCAAGCTACAGAGCGCATCAATGAAATTATTTTTGTGCCACTGACGCAGAACGTGCTCTTAAAATTATCCGTGACAATGTCTCGCAGGCTATCATTTCATTTACAAAATGGATCCACTAAAGAACTTTTGTGATTTGTTCTCAGAAATAAAATCGCCCATGTCGAAGTTGTGGATAAGGTCTGCGTTTGTTATCTTGAGCAGCATGTATTTAGATTAAAAATTCTTGAGGCAGTAATTATCCAAATTTGAGTCTCCAACTACATTATCAATTGTCAATACAATGGCGTCAATAGAATTTTGTATTCATTTAGTTGATTTTTGGTTTTCCCTAGTGGTGCCTGTTGTCCTGACATTTGACCTTTGACATCCCTGTTGTACTTATACCACTGACCCCTGCCTTGCGCATTTCATTTTTTAAATTGTAGAAATAAGGCGGGAATTTTACTCACATATTGAATAGTATATGATGACCGAAGTACCAGGTAGATAACTTCCAGACGAATATATCTTCGTTTTACCATGTGGATTGCTTATTTCGGTGTCACGTCTTTGGGACAACTGTTATGACCTCTGACCCCAGATGACAATTGGACAATGTGAAAAAATGGTGATTAAACTGGAAAAAATCAAATCAAGCTATGTGTGCATTGAGACTTATTACAAATTTTTAAGTCTGGTCTGCACGCCACCTATTGGCCACATCACGTGATCTTGAGATCCATGCAGGTTTAAGATTTACATATATATTTGAGACTTATTATTATTATCTAGCAGAACAATCAGATACAATACTCAGTGCTGCGCGGTCGAGATTTTCTTTTGATGAATGTTTAGACAGACACTATTAGTCCTAAATGGTTAACTCTTTTAACAGATAACATTATGTTTCCTGGCGTAGTTTAATAAATAACTCCTTTTAAGAAGTCAATTAAAAATACAATGGACTGGTACTATCATGTTAAAAAGTTGTTCTTTCCCCCCCAAGTTCAAATTCCTGGATCTGCCCCTGGCATAGCTTGGTTCACATTGGAGATAAAATCCACTGGCTCTGCCGCGTTTAAACCGGCTGTCAAAATCAATACTTAAGATTATCTCAAACCTTAGTCACAAAAATGGCCATTTTTGCAATATTTCACATGTGTCTAGAAAAAAATACCTCATCGTCATTCTCGGGGACCTTCAAGTACAAAATATATACTGCGTAGCGAGAAAAAAAGATTTAAGAGAACCACCTTGGAACTGCACAACCGCTTGGATATTTGTTTACTAATTATCCGAGGTCGAATCTCCCACCAGGTACAGAACAGCTTCGTATACCCTCAGTCCTTTCATTCACAAAATCTCCATAACATTGAGTCAACGAGGTGTACTTATGATAGAATGGTGCCGGGGAGTTGTGCGTCTACATGTATACAACCGTTGGCGTTGAGAACGAATGCTACGGTCGCGTCAGGCCTTTGTGGTCATGAACACAGCAAGTTGTGAAAAAAGATAAATCCTCGCCCTAATTCCTTCATTCAATTAATAAATTGACATTTCAATGTTTCAATCTCATGTTAACGACATGCTTTAACCACCGATTCGATTTTTGTGATCCATTTCTTACTTGGTTTCGTATCAGTCTCCCAGCACGTGACGTGTACAGGCTATGTGTATAACAATGAATGAACTGTGACCTATTTATGTAAAGTAGCCCAAAAGGTCGCAAACAACAACAAGAGTTAGATGGGAATGGTACGTTTTAATGATAATTAAGTTAATTACGCACTGCAAAATCAGTTGACATTGCCAGTGAATGTTGAAATAGTGAACATATTTAAGGCTTGTATATGTTATATGTAACAAGTTTTCACCGAATAATTAACCGAAGACTTTTAGATTTTCACTTGTTCCACTTTAATCGGCTTTTTTGAACTTAGCAACACGAGTTGTCGAAAACGACTCGGTGGATTTTGCTGAAACTTTCCAAATTTAATATTTAGTCGTCAGTCTCAAAATCGCTGTTAGGATTTTCGATATAAAGGTCTATTTTTGGGTAATGTATCAAAGATGAACACGACTTCCGTTTTTTACAAAGATACCTTATGTTCTGCGAGTTGATTTGTCATAGAAACCAAACGAAAAGACTAATCGAAAATTCCTAACAGCCTTTTTGAGGTAACTGGTGAGGTTTTCATTTAAAAAAAGTTTCATTAAAATCGACTGAGGGGTTATTTTGGTATGAATGTACCTTTCTTAAAAATAAAATTTTGGCTTAAATAAGGTTTTTACGTAAAAATAATAATGGTACATTAATACAAAAAGTATTTTCCCTACTCTTTTTTCTTTCAGAAAAGGTATACTTTTACTAGTTGACAAAGCTTAGTTTTTTTGATATATGAGTTAGAATAGAGGCCACTAAATAAGGTTGGAAATTACCTTAAAGTGTGAATCGTTGCAGTTGTTTTCACCTGTTGCTTTATGACACCTTTAATGTCCAGTTAAAACATCAAATGCATTTTATGTGCCGTCTAAAGTTTTTGTGGTCTCATGTAATCTTTACACAGTCCATCGCTCGGATCAGTCCATCAAACGGATTTGACTACTGTGGTTTCCCCTGCTAGCCGTTTTAGAAATCCCTTGGCTGTCACTTTCTGGCAAAATGACGTGGAATTTTGGTTAAAGTTGGCGTTGTGGTTTGTGGAGGAATTGCGACTGCACCAACTGCCGTAGCAGTTGCACCAGTTGTGTTTTGTAGTTGACTACCCTACCACTCTCTGTCGGCAGTTGTAGTTTTTGTTAGATTTCCATTGTCGGGCAGTTATTATCATATAAATGTGATAACACTTGGCGCATTAGTTTATGGTTAGAAAGAGCTTGCATCAATTGAATTTTGGACATATTCGACTATTGTTGCATCCCCTAATGGTCGTTTTAATTTGCTACAAAATATTGGTTGTGTTGTTCATCACTTGTAGTGAGAATGCCTTGACACATTTTGATAGAATTAGAGAAATAGAAATATTACAGGTTGCCTGATTTGTCTCCAGTAGCATCCCCTGTAGGCCATTTTAGTTTTTGACTAGATGCTGCTTATTGCAGGTTTTTGATGGACCTTGACAGTTGCATGTTTGGGGTGCACTCCTACCAGTTAGTTTTTAGCTTTGGTATCACAGTGGGCAAGTTAGTTGAATTATTATAAATAAATCGATACTGATGAAGACCCCTAGAAGCATACTATTTGTTGTGCATTTTGTGGGTTCATAGTCACTGGTTAATGCTTAAGAGTAATCACATTGACGATTTTTTTGTGACTTGTTGATATGTGTATGAAGTTGTTGCTAAGGTAGAGGTTGCTAAGTTACAGCGTACAGTACATCCAGGGATAACTAATTTGATGGCAGTAGTAATCACTTATTATTAATAGCGCCCAATCAACATTATGAGGAGATCTGTCTTCTAGTTGTTCCCGGATGGGTAACCACGCCACTGCCAGTAGGTGTGCAACTCTTTTCATTAATTTTTCATGTGTTCCTGTACTGCTTGAACTTGGCTTACACTTAATCTCAAAATCGCATGTGCGTGAACAACAAGTTTCACCTGACCTTGTACACATGTTGATTATTCGATTCTCAACAATACACGACGTTGAGATCAAGTGTGCCTTTGTTTATGTCACGCAGTGGACTCCATGATCAGGGTAGCATTCACTAGACCAAGTTTCCTCCGAGAAAAGCGAGACCACGCAAAATCACATGAGTGGCAGTGGAGTGTTTAGCGAGTGGGCTCGAGACTTTACTACTGTAACCTTGCAAAATGGCAGCCACTAAAATGATATGGTCAGTGAGGTCAAAGTTCATAAATTATGGGATAGTTTCCCTTCCTTAAGTGAAGATTTTTCCCATCAAGTAGGCGGGTAATGTCTTGGGTCTTGGGAATACAACCCAGTACAAACGGATCACCTTAACCAACCTTTTGATTTCCTATGTCATCTGTATCACCTGATCCAGGATGGATGGTTGACATAGACTGATTAGTGTATTTAATCCATCTATCAATTTTGTTCAAATACAGCCTGTTTACTCTCCAATACACATTGTCTGTGTGGATTTGACATATCAACATATGAAAATCTCAAATAGGTACATCCCTCAACATCAAAAGCACACAGGTAAAAATGAATTGTGAAGTTGACAAGATTAAGCTTTTATCTCAGGCTCTTAGTTTCAATGCATGGAGACTTTGGAACATTGTTGTGTTCATAAGCCTACCTGAAACATTCAAGTTGAATAACTGTTTTATGAACAAGAAAACCCAGGTGCGCAATAGAGAGTGGTCGTGGTTGTTTTGTCTTTGTGAGTATCTTAAAAACTATAATTGGTTAGTCGGTCATTAGCTCGGACATTGGCCCCTGATTGAAGTGCGATGTTGTGCACCCATTCAGTTGTTTAAGTTCAATCACCAATGTGTGAAAAGCTGACCAACTGGTCGTAGTATGAGTCACCAGTACCAATCACTTATAGTGGGCAGTTGTACAGACAGTCTCATTCAAGATCTGAATGCATTTTTATCCACCATCCAGGACCTGAATGCTTTCCATTGATCGTGGCCCTTGAGTAACTCATGTGTGAACAAATGGTGGGTTTTCTGCTATTCCACAATGTAAACATACATAGCCCACACTACATGTCCTAGATGATGGAAACAGCTGAGTGTCTACTATTATTCCTGATATAGTTTTCCTGTTTTGCAGGTGTCTGACAGATCATGAGGGACTGTTATTGACAGTGTACTAAGTTGTACCCTGTGCTAGTGATTAATGATTTAGCCAGGACCCAGTCGTGAGAAATATGTTTGTAAACAGATTCATTTGAAATTCAAATAGGTTTAGCGATAGTCTTATTTCATGTCACGATGACTCTCATCTTTTGGTTTTTTGTCAGTGATAGATCATAGATTGCCCTTTACTATCATCTCCTAACTCCACCCAGAGATTGGAATATGTGTGTCAACTTGAGACACAGCATCGCCCTAATGTGATATTGATCCTTGGCACCATGACAAATGGAACATTTAAGACATAATTCCAGGGAGATTTTCCACCATTCTTTAACGTTCTAATGCAGATGACTGAGATGAGGCGATTACGATTTCTGATGAATAATTGGTGTTACCCTTGTAGCACATACACATTTATAGTCTGGTCAAGAACTCTATCATGTATTACGTAGGTATTGGCATGAATTTACGCAATAGCCATTTAATTATTTGCTTTGTGCTTGGCACTAAAAGTCGTAGCCTTCCATACTGTCACAGTTACATTAATTGATCTCACTTCAGTGTTTTGGTCAGATTTATTTTTTGTTTTTCATTTTATTAGATCACAATCAGTGAGCATCATTTGTGCACAAAACATTGTTCAATGGTTGAATGGTGATGTAAGAGCTTTGAGTTACAGATTCTTTTGTGTCACTGTGAATTGAGCTTTAACTTGAAAATCCAATTTTACTAAATTCAGGTCAAAATGAATATTAAGAAGTTATAGGCCCTCTCCCAGCAATAGTAACCGAGTTGACAAACAGGTGAAGAACATCCGTGGAGGGTGTCGTAATCCAGGCTCATTTTGGACCAAGGATACCATCTTCTGACCATTTCATCAAAGTGTTGAGACAGGCTCATATATTCTCACAACTAGTTTGGTGTTACGGGTCCCTTGGTTCATGATTGGCTATAAAAATTGAGAGTTTTGATGCTTTTTTTCAATTAAAATTCTCCCAACAATATTGTGTGGTGAGAGGTAGTCTCTCAAAATTCGAACAAAAGTAATCACTAAACTATGAGTTTCCAGTTTTCAAAAGCTCACTGCGATGTTAAAATGTTCAAAAATGTCATCATGTGTTTGTCAATGGTACTATAAACTGTGCACATATAACACTTGGGGGAAAAATGACCCCTTACGTGTCAAGAGTGAGTTTAGGCTCGAAAGTTGCCTAAATCAAAAGTTCATTTGAGGTATCAAGGTTTATGGCCACTTTAAATTGAAATATAGATCCTGTTGTGAACGTTTATTTCCTAGTTAGAAAACCCTTTTTGTGCATTCTTTGGTTGAACTTGAATTTGATTGCAAACAAAATATTCTATCATAAGAATTATGAAAGAAATTATTTTCATTTACTTTCTCGAATCGTTTAGGTAATAGTCACTTAGAGGGTTCCGGATGTTTTGGACCATTTTTTGAATCTTAAGGACTGTTTGTTTAAATGGTTTTGACTACAGAACTTAAAGTATGTAAGGACAGATGCATTTTATTAATACATTTTGTCCTATTCAGTTATTGCCGTTATGATAAATCCTTTGTTCGGGTCCAGTAACCAATTTTAGCTTGACGTCAATTCCTTTTGTCAATACCTTCAACAAAAACACAGTGCAAGGCTTTTTGCTAAACACTGTACCTGAACTTCATCAAAGATTTGAGTTCAGTGAGTGGATATATCACTTGTGTTTTTGGTGATCAATAATTGATTTATATATATATATAATTGATCATTTGGTTGGAAGAATTCACTGCAGTTTATGCTTTGCTGTTTATTGACTTGGACAATTAGGAATTGGACACACCCTATTATTGCCTTGTCACATGGTTTGTATAGCCATAACATAGTTACCCTCTTGACAATGCTGATGAAATATTTGAATTATGATACTCACCTATCCAGAAAATGTCATGTACTGGATTGATATTTGGTAAAAAGTTTGAGCAAGTTTTCCAGTTATGTAAGGTCCACGGTTTAGTGTGTCAGGAAGCTGGACAAGATGGTGTTGTGAGGAAAAGTGTGCAATCGCTGGTTTCTGTGAAGTTTTGCTAGGACACATCATGGCCAACAAGTGAAATTCGGTTTTACCAGATTTCTTCCCAAAAATAAAGTTTTTAGAAAGATTTATTGTATTACTAGCGTGCTTTGAACTGTGCAGATGTCATAAAACAACATTTGGTTGAGTTTTCATTATTTGTGTTATAGTAATCGGCTTTTGGAAAACGGAAAAATTACAATTTTAGCAATTATTTTTGTTTGAAGTATTTGGATGGTTGCTATTTTTACAACGTGGCTCATCTTCAGATGATCTCTCGTAGTTGTTCTTAGAGACCCTGATTTTCCAAGATAATACAAAACAGAGGGAATTCATGTACGGGTAATCCGACTTCTTTTATGTAGCATTAGAGGATTCAAACTTAATTCCTGTATAGTTTTCTGTAGTAGATACTAGAACTCTATTATTTTTGTTTGTTAATTACCAAACTTAGGAACATAAACTGTCAAATTCAAATACAAGGGATTGATTCAAGGCACAGCTCCATCATTAATCGCTTTGTGTAAAGTGCTATAAGCCCACCTTCCATCTCAAACAGCATTTGATTTGGTCTACTTACAGTTATGAAATTTGTCTCAAATTGCTCGTTTGGCAAATTGCTGGTGATTTCAGAGATTGCAAGGAATTAGCATTTCATTATTGCTTGACCATACTCTCCAAGTTGGCTCGTCGCTGTGGGTCATTCCATGCGTCAGGCATTCTCAAGGAACAAAGTGAGATGAATCTTACGGGTGATACCGTATGTCTGTTAAATGAAAATTTTGTTCCTTGGATGGCAAGTGGCCTTAAAGCCTCTCAAGTGGTGATGCTTTCTTTCAAGTTTTGTGAAACAATCAACATGGTGTTGAACAAGTAAAACAGAGATGCGGTCATATGTGTAATAGAAAGAAAGAGTACTAAGGTACTACCCAAAACATTTAAGGGGGTTTGACAAAAGGCTGTAAAGCAGTCATTGTTTACAACATTGACTAACATATAAAACATTTGAATATGATTTTATGATTTTTTATTTCAAATAACAGCTTATTGGAGTTGAAAAATGTTGATTTTGCATTGAGTTTTTGTTATATTTGGCATTCAGCAGAATAATTGTGATCTTGAAATTGGTGTGCTTTTGAGAAGGTCAAGCTGTACATTCCTGATGTGACACTGAGCCAAAATAGCTTATAAATGAGGTTGGTGTCATCTAATTTTATCTCCTATGTCATACTAAGTATGATGAGTATCAAAATAAAACAAAGAAAAAGTTAAGGGACAGTGGAACTTTTTGTATAGAAGGCAACACTCAGATGCTCAAAATACAGAAAAATGTGTACTTAACCATTAAACCAGTAAATATAATTAATCTCTTAAAATATAAAAGTGATGCTGTACAACAAAATTTATTCATATTGAAATGATTTCAGTTGTTAATTTGATTTGAAGTGACTTTTCAGTAACCAATGTAAATTTCACATTTTTGCCAATGTTGTTCACTCGGTTGTTACAAAATAACTAATTGGGTGACCCTCACATTATGTGTGGTTTTGTATTCTTATCAAAGCAAACCCCAAAATACAAATTTTTAGGATTTGAAAAATTAATGATGGGGATCGTTAATAATGGTGTCGAACATCCTAATGTTATTTGGAAAAACCACGGTCTCAGTCTATGTCTAGCAGTTTGGTAATCTTCAATAGCAATTCTTTTTTTGGAATAATTAAAATAATCGTGCCTTTACATTTGCTGCAATTTTTGCTTTTAGCAGTTTTCGCTCACGACTGCTTGCAGGTTTCTACATTACAGCATTATTTTTATTATATTACCACTTTTGGATTTGTAGTGATGTCTGCTTTAGCTAGTCTTTTGTTAAATGGTGGATTATATCATGTAACAACAGCCAATGAAAATTTTGACAAACACATGAAGTGATGTCATCTACCTTGGGGCAGTCCCTGTGGATCATCCATCAATTGACCTGTCTGACATTTGAACTTGTGCTGCACTGCAATCTGCTTCAAGTTCAACTCTGCTTGAACTGTCACCAGCCTGGCAGGAAGAGATCTTTCTATCCTGTCTGGACAATGATAAACCAATTTATTTGGTCTCTCTTGTCAAAGTCCTGGGAATAATGCTTGGCTCTTGTACTGGATGACTCATTCATGCTGTGTGCTCACTGATATTCAGATGTGAGCTGATTTAGTCATGAGATGTTGACTGTGGGAGACTGGATTTTTGTTATCCATTGTCGAACATGGAAGAAATAGATACTTGGTACCAGGACAAAAGAACAGAGCATCAACGCAAACTTTATAACAGGAAAAGTGAGCCTGTGATTTTGATTAATGGCTATTACAGAAACAATAATGATGCAGGTAGGAGGCAAATTCTGATGAAAATTAAATAAATTCTTTGTTATTTTAGTTCTAAATTTTTAGTGCATCTGGTAAGAAGTAAAAAAACTTGGCTTTTGTGAGGTTGTTATTTACAGTGACATGGTCATTTTTAGTTTGTTACTTTTTTTTCGTTTTCAACAGTTCTATTTAACAAAATATCTCCTTTACAATTTCCAAAGAAAGGAAACATATGTTCTCTAGTTGTCAGGATTTCAGGTTTCGTCCTCCTCTTTGATAAGTGACAATCCAGTATAATCCATGGAGTTTAATCTCCTTTTACTATCAATGTTCAGGCATCGGTGTTTAGGAGTGTGTCAGCAAAAACTTGATTCAAACTTTTTGGTATCAGTCAGTGGGAAGTGGGAACGCTTAATCCCATCTTGGAAAGACGTTCAACTCCACTGTAAACAGGCGAATTTAACAATGGAGAGGCGTCAATACTACATTAGGAATGCTAAGTTCTAAGTTGCAGCGGTACCTTGATAACTTAAGTGATCCAGACATCACCTGGCAACAACTTCTATGTTGGTTTCCTAGTTGTACCAAAGCTAATAGGCATGCTCAAGTTAGCTTTGCTGTCAATGCACTTTAAGTATTGCACTTTAAGTATTGGTTCCAGTAGACAATCATCGCATAGTGCACTTCTTACTTTATTGGCAAAATATTGACTCTGCATTATTTGAAAAGATACTCTCATGGAAATGTGCATTTATCTGGTCATGTGTGGTTGAAACATATATTTGCTTCTTTCCTTAGTTAACTGGAGCCACAAGTTATACCCATACAAAAATCTCACAAAAACTAGAGTAGACTTCTGTATCTTATCCAATTACAAATCAGTGCCATTTTGCTCTAGTCAAGTCAAAAAATTGATTTTCCTCTCAAGATATTGATGAGGCTGCCAACCTCAGAATTTTTTAAGAATGAGACTTTGCTCATCAAAGACGAACCATTTGGTTTTTCCAGTAATTTTGTTTCTGTTTGTGGTACCAAGGACAAATCATTTGTTTTTTTTTTCATCAATTTCCGTTCATGTTTCTATGACCAAACTTGCCTCCAGTATAGATAAGAAGAACGACTTGTTTTACACTGTTGATGAAGTTGCGATGTTATTTGTTGAACATTGGGAAAGTCATAGTGTTGCATGCTGGGAAAACCAAATCGAAATTTAAGCAAGTCCCAAATATTTGTGGAATTATGCGGTGTGGGATTCCTTCATTTGCATAAGGAGACGTCTCAGTGAATATCCACATTGGCGGGTCTGTGTTGAACTTCAGCATTTCAAGATGAATTGGTTTGTAAGGCGTTGAACAAAAATAATTGTGTGAAAGTTTCAAAACCAAAATTGTCATGAAACCCACTCTGTATGCTGTCCAGTTCACTCCAAAAGTAGTCGGACAAAAATAGGTCTCGCTGTCATGAAGGGAATTGACAGGTCACGATGGGTGATTACCCATGGTTCTAGTTATTCTGATTCCACTCGGACGTTATGACGGGTAATCTTGCTTTTGCACAGCTATCATAAAAGTCATTTTATATGTTTTTTCTGGCATGTACTAACTGTAAGTACTTCTGTTCATTTTTCAGTTTCCTGTTTCTGATTTTGAGGAACTGGGTGAATTATATTAAAACATTCTTATAGACCTATTTATATGCCATCTTGTTGTGTTTATATTCTGGTTTTCACAATGCATCTGAAATTGATAGATAAATGCTATGTTTTGAAATTACTGTTGCATGACGAAAGATCAAGTCAAATGAATTATCAATGTCACACAGTCTGTGTTTTGGAGAGTTCTGAAGCATGTTCAATAGAGTGAGCGTCCACGAGCGATTTGAGCACCCTCGTCCTGAACAGCTGTGTTTACGTTAGCGCTCGCGAGTGTTCGCGAACAACCTCGAGAGCATGTTCGCTTAGATTTCCAAGATGGTATCCTGCGAAGGCTTCACGTCTGCAACATATGAACCAATTATGGTTCTGCAACACGAAAACTAACCTCAAAAGTTGACCGACTCATCCGAAACTGTGACTTAAATCGCTGTAGCAATGAACAGTTTCCTCGACGTAATTTTCGATTCTTGTTGGGCTAAAGCCTTCACGGTTGTTGTCTTGGGCTGCCGATATTAATAATTATTGGCAAAGATTAATCATATTTATCGCTCAGTACGCCATAGGAAGGACTGTTAGTGTTAAGCTCATCGGCTAAGACGTTCAACACAATCTGCTTCAGAGTCGCCATACTGGATCGCACACTGAGCGCTCACAGCTGTTCAGGAGCTGTTCCTTGTGTTCGCGAGTACACGCTAGCGGGCGCTCACTCTGTTGAACACGCTTCTGATGAGCTGATTGGTATTTGTGTTCAAACTATGTGATCATTTACAATGAGAGATGAAACAGTGAAGTTGGGCATTCTTTTGGTTTCAATGCCGTGAAATCTCTCATGTAATTTTCATGCTGATGGAACACAAAAGCCCATGCATAGTCTTTATTTTTAAATTTGAAGTTTTTAAGTAGTTTAGGGTTCAACCCATTTAAGAGTTCATTATATCTGATGAAGTATGACCAATGTAGGATATTACGGGCATTCACTACGAATTTAGAAAGCTTGAAAGTGTCAGTGGTGGTAACTGTTTTTGTTCAAAGTTTATCTTTTGTTATCGTATTATTGTAGTCACTTTTTGCAAGCTTTTTCCTTGTCTTGCCTTGTGTAAGATACTGTTAAGTGAAAGTTCAAACAACCAAGAAGTAACTGCTTCATGGACAAACCAGGGTGCATGCCATGATCTCAGGGTAAATTACAGTACAAGACCAAAGTAATCAGACATTATACACAACAGTATCCCCATCACTGTGGCTAATTACTTTTACAGCAAAAATGACAGGTAATGACTATTATAATGGAAAATTCTAATTACAGAATAGGTTAGCCAACTTCTCTAACTTTCCTATTAACTTCCCTTCATTCACGGTTATGAGGAAAGTCTATTCTGACGACGTGTTCTGCTTGCACCTCGCTGGCATGATGGGCAAGTCTGTGTTATTTTGTATGAATACTTTTGGCGTATGTTTTAATTCTTGGCAAATTTATTAATCAGTAATTCACTGTTGGTCAAAATTGTTGACTTTATAGTTCAGTTCACCATTGCCAGTGCTTTGAGCCTATGATGGTAGATGTCATGGCATTTGACTTGGTCGTGGTAGGTCATTTGGGGTTCAAAATGTTTGAAAACACCTTTGTAATTGCATGGTGACAGCACGTGGAGTTCTTGTTACAGGATCTTAATGTTTTTATTGCCTTCCTTTATGATCTTTTATAAAACACACACTGTGTTAAACTATTTTTGGTCACAGTAATTTCATTGTTATATGCTTGTGCTTTCTGTTCTAGTTTCAAGTGTTCCTTATTGTAGAAATGGCGTTTTTACAATTAATAAATGAATACATGAATGAACAATCTTTTTCTAAGTCAGTACATAGCGAAATAAAAATACAAGCCAAGATTTTTTCCAAAGGTATAACAAACAAGGAACAAACTACTGTGAAATATTGCAAGCTACGTAGACAGCATCATATAGACTGGGGTCCATAAGAAGTGAAATAAAGAGAAATAACTGACATAACGTATAGCACTTCTGCTGTCCATTTACCTTTGTTG
Source organism: Phoronis australis (assembly GCA_002633005.1). NCBI lineage: Eukaryota > Metazoa > Phoronida > Phoronidae > Phoronis > Phoronis australis. The sequence continues at coordinate 1,130,121 of NMRA01000048.1, forward strand.
AGTAGATTTGCACCAGTCCCTGTCCCAGGAGTTACACAAACTTCCTACTTATTAAAAGTGCCTGCACTCACATACTTGGAAGGTGACTTCTAGTTGCCCTTGCTAAGTTCCATTATACCATAGTGCACAACACAGACTGCAGTAACTCCTAAGAGATTATGATACTTCTACCTTACAGGGTTTGGTAGACCTCAGCAGCACTTTTGGTGCTTTACAATGTTGCTTAAGACATCTGGGGCTTGTTTCTTGTTAAGGGACTTAATTAAGACTAAAAACAGAAATTCGGTCTTTCGCTCGGGCGATCAGTTGCTGAATGCAGGTTTAGCCAAGTAATTAGGACCACATCACAGCCTAGAAATGATTTATACAAATTATCTCCGTAACTATCAGTTATGTGTACGTTCTCAGAGACTGCACTTTTGCTCAAGTGAGTTTAAATTATTTTTCACACATTGAGAGAAGCGTAAGACCAAGTGTAGGACATTGAGAAAAGCGTAAGACCAAGTGTGGGATATTGAGTGAAGAGTAAGACCAAGTGTGGGACATTGAGTGAAGAGTAAGACCAAGTGTGGGACATTGAGTGAAGCGTAAGACCAAGTGTACGACATTGAGAGAAGCGTAAGACCAAGTGTCAGACATTGAGTGAAGAGTAAGACCAAGTGTACGACATTGAGAGAAGCGTAAGACCAAGTGTGGGACATTGAGTGAAGCGTAAGACCAAGTGTGGGACATTGAGTGAAGCGTAAGACCAAGTGTGAGACATTGAGTGAAGCGTAAGACCAAGTGTGGGACATTGAGTGAACCGTAAGACCAAGTGTGGGACATTGAGAGAAGAGTAAGACCAAGTGTAGGACATTGAGTGAAGCGTGAGACCAAGTGTCGGACTGAAGTCTTTGTCATGTTTCGTGAAACAGTCCCCAGGGAAAGCTAACTGGTGATTTTAGAAAAGTTACCGTCAAAGTTCATTCATTGCACCCACAGAAATTGTCTTCTTCTTCTCTTCCGGTTTCAACATATGATCGAAGTACCAATCCTTATATGTCAATATTGAAGTAACATCATACTTTGGTCCAGTCCAGCAAAGACCATTTTACTTTTCTTGAAAGCACATTGTCATGGATTAGAGGTATGAGTGCAATCTTCAAGTTCAGGCTAACATGTATTGATTTTTCGCCAAGTCAGTCATCCTTTAAGTCTTAATGAATGAGAAGATTGTATCAGGGTCTATTTTTCGCATGCATCCGTTGTTGGCTTTTTGCATGGTTGTCACAATGATCAAGTGTGGAGACTAGTAAGGTTGGTCTGTTGTGTAGTGACAGTAGCAGATAAGCAGTCTAGTTTTCTTGAAATCGTGGGCTTTGTGTAGATACCTGTTAGTGTAATAGGCAATAGACTTAATAATCTTTGAGCATTTGGGGATTTTCCTGGGTTTTTAGGTAATATGTTTTGGCTCTCAATAGACTATAACACAGTATGGTTTTGCGCTTGCTGGACTCCCATATGTCATGAAACACTGTTTTGTCTCTTGCACTCATCCTGGATAATGCCAGTGTTCTTACATTGGGAAGTGCAAAAATTGACGTCTAAAACCAAAAATTTTTAAATTTCAAAAGTCGGCATTAAAGTTGAAAATCACTTATCTGTGTTTATTTGGATAAATGAGTAACAAATACAGCTTTTTGGGACGATGTGAATTGAAAGTGGTGGGTAAGTTGATAGAATGAATTTTGTGATTTTGTGATAAAAATGGTCTGTCGCAAATCACCGAAGCATGTCCAATGAGTACATAACTACTGTGACGTGGTGCAGGGGGAATATCACTTCTTGATGCGGGCTGTGTAACCCCACGAGGTGCGTCTCGTGCAAAAGTCAGTCATTATAATGGCACTATCACTGGGGCAGCATGTAAGGATTTAGTTTTTACATGGTCTGTGTTTATCAGGGATGTGTTGCATTACCTTGTATATTTATTGCCCTGGTATTGTTTTGTATTAGATATCCCTGGGTGGTAATTAATATATTGAAATTCCCTGTTGGGAATTAATATATTAAGTTCAGTCCTCATTCTCAGAGGGTACACCTGTCTTGGAAGATGACATGGAAGTTGTTGAAGATGTATGGATTTCCAGGTTGTATAGTCTCTCTGGTTGATTCAAGTGTTGTGACACAAATCAATCAAGACTAATGAAGAACTCCTTCTTCCAATACCAATCAGCTGTGCAGTAAACTATTTATCATTAACTGCTGTTGGTCGATGGTGTCTCAGACTTATGACGGAAGTAATCAGCCTTTTCACACAGACACCATGCTTTCCATCTCCCGAATGTTTGTTCGAGGTAGAAACTGTCTCAACATNTCACTTCTTGATGCGGGCTGTGTAACCCCACGAGGTGCGTCTCGTGCAAAAGTCAGTCACTTTCAGAATGTCCTGTTTTCACATTCACAAATTATCTATGAATTCATCTGCATAGGACATGTCAAATAGAAGTATTGTTTAGTTCCTGCTATATTTTAGCGTAGTTAGGTGCATACAAGTGCGCCTGTAGGCAAACACGGGCATTAACCTGGAGGAGTATGGCATTATAATGGCACTATCACTTGGGCAGCATGTAAGGATTTAGTTTTTACATGGTCTGTGTTTATCAGGGACGTGTTGCATTACCTTGTAAATTTATTGCCCTGGTATTGTTTTGTATTAGATATCCCTGGGTGGTAATTAATATATTGAAATTCCCTGTTGGGAACTAATATATTAAGTTCAGTCCTCATTCTCAGAGGGTACACCTGTCTTGGAAGATGACATGGAAGTTGTTGAAGATGTATGGATTTCCAGGTTGTATAGTCTCTCTGGTTGATTCAAGTGTTGTGACACAAATCAATCAAGACTAATGAAGAACTCCTTCTTCCAATACCAATCAGCTGTGCAGTAAACTATTTATCATTAACTGCTGTTGGTCGATGGTGTCTCAGACTTATGACGGAAGTAATCAGCCTTTTCACACAGACACCATGCTTTCCATCTCCCGAATGTTTGTTCGAGGTAGAAACTGTCTCAACATCATGTCGGTACATTATGTTGTTACACTATGCAGGAAATGCCATTCTCTGAGCAGTGATGAGATCAAAACTTTCCTTGCAATTATTTGCCAAAGGTGTCATGACCTTTTCTACATGGAACTGAGTTGAAAATGTCACTTGTAGTTCTGTCCATGGTTCGTCTTTAAACTATTTCCTCCCAAGGCCCATGTGACTTTTAAGACTTATTACTGAAATTTGGCTTTGTGCTCCTCACTTCACAATTGTATAACACTGTAATTAGGAGGAGGCAGTGTGGTCTAAACATCTCGTTGGTTCGAGTACCACTGGGCCACACTGCTAGGCCCTTGAGTCCCACTGAGCCACACTGCTAGGCCCTTGAGTCTGATTCTAGCTCCTCAGCTTGGTTTTAACTTTACATTAATAAAGCACAAAAATAGTTCTAGGTGATCAGTGTAATGGGCCCACATGCACAGCCTACGCACGTCTGTTACAACGTGTACCAGACCTCCTGCAATTATATTGTTTTTAATTAGGAGCACATCTCAAGTATAGAAATAATTTATGAAATCATCTTAGTAACTAGAGGTTATGTGTGTGTTCTCATAAATTTGCATTTTTGCTCACCCGGTAAGTGAGATTTAAGGTTCTTTTTCTGACCAAATTTCTTACCTAAGTATTAAGTCACTTTCATGAAACAGATTCCAATGCTTATTGAAACATTTTGAAATGCAGGTCACATGTTGGGAGTAAACAGTTAGCACTCTCATACAGAAAAATTGTGCCTGGACCTGCAGTTGTTCCAGCATTCTGCCTTGGGGAACTGGCCCATCATTCATGTGTCTTGGGATGGAAGTGTCTGCATGAAGTAAGGTCTGCAAGCATGTACCTGTAAGTGACAGTGCTGCCTTGACACTGCACTGTGACAAGTGCTATCTCATTCTGTTATGCCCTACCGTTTAACTTTTGTCCAAACAAGTATCCTTCCCATGTGAAAATTGTGTATTTTCTAGCAAATTTTACTTTGAAAAATGTTTGTATTGGGTCACGAATATTTTAGGATTCTGAGCTCTATCAAATTCGAGTGAATTGATACTGAGGGTGGGGGGATGGGAGGTCAATTATTCATGACCTATGTTGTTTGTTCATTCAATTTAAATGTGTTGTTGCCTTTATCATAAAACCACTCATTCTGGCACATGCATTGTACTGCAGTAACTGTCTAGTGTCAGTGTCTACCAATAGGGGCATGAATCGTGGGTATTTTTTCCTGAAATATTCATGGGATTTCAGAAAACATGGGAATGGCTGTTAAGTCACTTGGGCCTAATTATCTTGTCGAGGTTACTTACCCTTGAGCAAGTGTCCATCTGGACACTGAAAGAATCTCGCAAATGTTCTGGTAGCAGCACAACTTCAAAATGCCTAGCAATGCTTTCATTTCTGTGTAAATGTATCCATTAGCTGGTCAAGAGGTTGGACTATGAGATTGATATCCCCGAGGGGGAGTTGAGTTGCAGAAGGGTCGATATGTTTTCCACAATTAATTACTTGATTAAAATGAATGTTTTAAATTACTTCAGTTGGTTATGCCAAGGGTCTCTCTTCAGACTTCTTTGATTTTTTGTCATGTTCCTGTCTGAAGGCTATTCTCTGCCATTCATTAGGCAAACATTACAGTCTTGTAGTGCATTTAGAGCTGAATGATAAAATTGGTGATGCTGTCGTATGCTTTGTTTGAAACTTACCGTAATCGTTCGGGTTAACGCCCATGCTCAGTTAACCGCCCATCCCCGACTTTAAGTGGATTTTCGATTTAACCGCCCACTGCTCGGTTAACCGCCCCCCTGCGATTTTTGAAGATTTCCAGTTAAGCGCCCACCTCTCGGTTAAGCGCCCATTCCCGACTTTTAAAGAATGAAGATTTAGCGCCCAGTGCTAAGGAAACGTGTGATTTCCCGACTTTTAGAAAAAGATCGATGATCACAAAGAGCGCAACGACGCCGGGCTTCCGAGACGGTGGTTTAGCAATGTGAATTACAATTCAAGTAACGAGTTATTGTCTTTGGTCATGGACTCACTTCAAAATATAATACTTGAACGTTTTTGTCACTTTATTTTCTTCCCATGTTTGCAAAGTTTAAGAACGCCGCCGGCGTCAAAACCTCCGCTTTCAGCGACTTTGTCTGCCGCGCTGAGTTTCCATCTGTAGTGCACAAGATAAAACATATATTCGAAAAAATCAGGCCAGAGAAATGTGATAATGGTTTTGCCAACCCTCCAAATTCTATTAAGGTGGGAAGCTCTCGTATTTTGAACAAATCGCACAACTCACGGAAAGATGTCAAATTCTCAATATTTTGATGAATGTAACTCCCAGGTTATAGAGGATGTGTGGCGACCAAAGGGACAGTACAAGTGCCTTACTGGGTTACCGATTTCGTTGCTGCATATCGATTTCTGAATTCAAAGGTTGATAATAATGTATGTTTGTGTATGATCTTGAGGTAATAAAAAACTGCTAGTCAAATTTTGTTTTTCGCGTATTGCATCTCAGTCAAACTGGCGTTAGCAGATTTAACTAATGTCGCTGGCTGTTTACTATTTCTTGCGTCAGCCCCCACGTAAGCGTGACTGTGTGAATTATCGTTTCCACATCCCCTTTTTAGCTATCCAGAATAATTTTGTTTATACATTGGCCAGTTTCAGCCTCGACAAAAATTCTTACCATTCTAGTCTGAAATATCTACGACGTAGACTGACTGAAAATTGGCGATAGTGGGTAAGAGATGCACGCAGCTAGCTACGGGCATGGGCGTAGGGAACATCGAGCCGGGAAATATCGGAATAGACTTGACATCGCAGTTTTGGGGAACATTGGCAATGGAGGAACATCGTAAAGAATTGGGTCTTTTGTAGCAACAGCTTAAAAGTACATAGCCACGCCCGTTTTTGATACTTAGGACTGCCGCTATTCTCTTTGGCGACTTTGTAGTGCTGCACGTGTGCAAGTTCCCACACTTTGGAGTGCATGTTACCTTGACACCAACATGTGATTGACAGGTGACTCACACATAGGCCCTACCTGCGTGCTGAAATCCCGCCGCTATCTTTTGCCATAAAAAACGAGGTGCATGTATCGAAAGAGGCCGTTATATTACTTGACGGCATTTATAAATCACGATTGTCAGCCGACTAAGACATTGCGCGCTAACAGCCTGACCGAACAGTGCCGCAGTGCGATTTTGCAAGTGATATAAATAGGATAATCTGGACATCCTGCATGTAAAATAAATTTTTTTCCACCACGAAGTTTGGTAAGGTGATCGTTTAAGAATGAATTGAAACATCGCTGTTTTGTTGCGTTTATCACATATTTATGCCGTGGCTCGAAGTTTTATTGTTGGTTGACGAGTGGCTCACCCCGATTCTTGTCTTAGGCCTACTTCTTTGCCGAGCATGTTTGGCGCAACGGCAAGTGAAGAATGCCGGGCGGTCGAGATAAAACAGCTAGCCGCAGAACCATACGCTGAAAATGTCATTGAGTCACGGAGTGTCGACATCCCAAACACAAAAAACATCTGAATTCAGTTTATCAAACTTTTATTACAACTAATTTTAAAACTGCTCTCTGACAATGAACTTGGCAGCCAGTACGAGACTGTAACCATAAATTTGATGTCTGCTGTGACCTCTCCAACACGTGAAGCTTGCACGCGCGCACTTTAATTAGCAAGGTCGCATCTTGAAATATTTGCAATCCAAGTAGAGGCTGCGTGGTCTCTGGTCGTCTGCGCTGCGCAGGGCAAAGTAACAAGACCGCAGGACGGCACGGGGCTTTTACTCAGCAATCCTGTAAATTTAATAGTGAATAACTAATCTGAGGGCAAGAGAACCTTTTCATCCGCTGTTATGAAATTTTCCCCGTCATGTGGCGACGTGACCATAACGCTCTTTGAAAAGTGCTACGCGTTCCGAGTGCGTGTGTGGTGTGGGGACTTAGATCACGAGGTAACATTAACCGCCCAGGGCGGTTGCCTGTCGTAATAAGCGCCCATGTTCGGTTAACCGCCCACCCTGGATTTCTTGAAATTTCACGTTTAAGCGCCCATGTCTGGTTAACCGCCCACCCCCGAATTTTTGGGTTTGCCAATTTAACCGCCCAGGGCGTTAACCCGAACGATTACGGTACTTGTGTCAGGAAAAGATTGGAATGGTTCTGTGGAAACACTTCTTCAGCTCATAATATGGCCACATTAGAAATTCTATGTTGTCATTTTTTTCACAAAAACAAAATGTAAAAAAAATTTAGTCTATTATTACTGGGTATAATTTGTACTGCGTAGATGTCCTAAATTACATTTGGGAAAGTTTCCATTATAAACCGCATAGTAATCAGCCTTTGTAAAATTGAAAAATTGCAGTTGCCATGTGTCAGAATGCCCAACTGGCAATTATTTTTGTGCAAAATAAGTGGAGAAATACTGGAAACTCCTTCCCTCCCTCTAACTCACACATTTGTGCAAAATAAGTGGAGAAATACTGGAAACTCCTTCCCTCCTTCTAACTCACACATTTGTGCAAAATAAGTGGAGAAATACTGAAAACTCCTTCCCTCCCTCTAACTCACACATTTGTGCAAAATAAGTGGAGAAATACTGGAAACTCCTTCCCTCCCTCTAACTCACACATTTGTGCAAAATAAGTGGAGAAATACTGGAAACTCCTTCTCTCCCTCTAACTCACACATTCACACATTTTTGTTATTTTAAGATTATTTGCTTCTGGTAATGACGTATGTCTATCTATTCACTCTCGGTCAATTATTCTTGTGTAGTTAAAGAGGTTCATTATTTGACTAGGCACCACTGATCAACGTTTTCATGTTCTATAAACAGTGATAACATATTTGGATCAATTCTTTACACTTCAGTAGTGTGGCAACTTTGTATCCGGAGTTTTGCTAGGTTTGATATTAGTTTCCATTCAGGTGTAGAACATTGTTTTGCATTATTTGCTTCAGATGTTTCATCTTGTAAATAGTACGATACACTGGGAAGTACTGCAAACAACTGATGATAGCCTGTTATTTCTCTGGGGTTTGGTTTAAATCTCACCATGTTAAGTCTTGTTAATTATCATCCTCTGCCTTTCAGCTATGGACTTGGTACATATTAGGGAATATTGTGTGCTCAGAGGATTCATCTAGATCATCTCATTTGTCTGAAAATAACACAAAAAGTCTAAATATTTTAATAATTACGTTATAAGGTAGATTACAGTACAGTTAGGAGAATCGTGTTGCTGTGACACGTTAAAAAATGAATGTGGACAAATTGAGAGCTGGAAGAGGTTCTTGGTTGGCTATCAGCATTGTTGGTATTTGTTATGTTGTTTTTTTCTTGCCACTTCTTAGACGGTACTCTCGGTTTTGTGGAAATTGTTGATCACTGTAATTTTCTGTGTAAGTGAGGCCAAAAAATAAGCGTAATTGGTTCTAGTCTGCTTTTGACATGTTTGGAAACCTCATGCCTCGCAGCTGGCACCAGATGGCGCCGGGTATAAATAAGGATCCCGACCCATTTCAGCCATCTTCAAGTGAGGCTGGGGCGAATAGGATTATGACACATTTTAGCTGACGTCAGGTGTTTTTTCTTTTTTGAAAATGTAGAACAACTCGAAATTATCGCATCAGCATGTCAATTTCCAAAAAAATAGACCAAGTCACAGTTACGTAAAAGTTTATACACTGTTTAGCAACAATGATGTGGCTTAATCACCTGTCGTGCTATTAATGTTTATTAATGACTTTGATGTCATTCATCCCAGCCTAGAAGCTTATTCTTTTTGAAAATATGGACAACTAAAAATATCGCATCAGCACGTCAACTGTCAAAAAAAACAGACCATGGCACGGTTACATAAAAGTTATTGACGTTAGATGACAATAATGACCTCTCCACATGTCATGCTGTTAATGTTTATTAATGAATTTGATTTCATGCAACCTTGCCCAGAATCAAGTATGCTATTTTTTGGCCTAAACAATGTGTGCAGACGCTAAGATTTAATGAATCTCCCATTAAACATCAAGTCTCACCATGTTGAGAACAAAATTGCAGTTTACCCTCCAACCTGCGAATTCATTAATATGGTTCTGAATTGTACTTTGTGGTGTGTGTAATGGAGATTGCGAATTCTCACAGTCTGTTTGGGTGTAGTTTAGTGAACCCAGGAGCCTTCTAAAACAACCTGTTTATTGTACAACACCCCTGCTGTTCTGTTAACATGATGCTTTCATTTGCTGAGGGCAAGACCACTGTGTTCTGCTTCCAGTCAGATAAGATAATTGACCTTCTCAAGTAGTGGCCAGAGGTCAATGTGCTCAGGGTGTGAACATTTAGGATGTATTTCATCTTGCATAATTACAATTGAATTGAAACAGGTTCATCCTGATCATCTTGCATAATTACAATTGTACTGAAACAGGTTCATCCTGCAGGTGGCGATAGCAGTTTCACAGTTATGACTGATACACTTGTCGAGTGATGACACAGCTCATTTGTTTGTAAATTGATTGTAGAATACCAGTAGAGCCATATTGTGATGGTAAACACAAGTACCATAGCTTACCATCAGAAAATATTTTGAAAAATTGTGAATATTCAAAACAAGGTTAGAAGACTTTGAAAAAAGTGTAATTTTGGGAATTATTTTTATCCAAAATTGGTGAGATTTTACTGTAGTCGGAAAGGTAATGGGGAGTTTGCAATGGAGTTTGAATAGACCAGAACTTTGCTAGAGAGGCGTGCCTTTTAGGAAGAGTATTTCCAATTGATGTCTAGAGAACCAATGGACGGATTTCAATGAAAATAGACACTAAGGTATGTGACGGTAATACGCCGGCAACAATTTATTTTGGGGTGGATTCTACCACTGCTGTACCCCCTTGTAGCCATTTTTTCTCGACAAGGAGCTTTTTCAATACTTTTGGGAGGAGGTGTTTCTGGATGATTTCTAGATAACCAATTGTTCAATTATTATGAAACTTGACATGGAGGTATGTGATGGTAATGTGCTGGCTTCAATTGATTTGTGGGCATATTTAACTACTGTAGACCCCTGTAGCGGCCATTCCATTTTAGAGATGATGGTGGCTAACAGTTTTGCAGCTCTTCCTTGTGATTGCTTTGCTGTCTCTTTGTACCTTACATGAAGTTGATAAGCACAACTAGGAACATCCTGTTAGCAGTTTACTTATTATCAATGTTTTGCATTAGTTCTTGTTATGTGAATTGAGATAGGACGTCTGTTCAGAGGGCTGATGGGAAGGGGTCGGCTGATTGACTGAGAATGGCAGGGGGCATTTTCCCTGGTGCCCTATAGCTTTTACAGTCTCTGTGTTAAGTCAAATCATTTTAGTTATTCTTATTTTAAGAATTCCCCTGTTGTGTATTTGCATTGATCACAACAGCTGTTTTTATTAAAACATTTCTAATGAGTCTTGCCTTGCAGTAAATCGTTCTCATAAACACAATAGATGGGGCTGCTGTCATGGTACTGATTATTTTCATTGGTCACTGTACTGGTTGTCTTGTTTAATTTTTTTCACATGTAAACCCAAAATTATATAAACAAGTAAGAAGAAGGAAATTACCAGTGTTGAGTTATTGCACATGTCTAATCATCATGGGAGTTGATAATTTGACTCTCACAAATCTTGTGTTATTGCACATGTCTAATCATCATGGGAGTTGATAATTTGACTCTCACAAATCTTGTGTTATTGCACATGCCTAATCATCCTGGGAGTTGATAATTTGACTCTCACATCTTGTAGATTGTTAAACCAGTTTTCTGTCTCATTAAGACGGTAGAAAGTGTAAATGGTGCTTGATGACAGACATTGACAAGTTTTTGCTCATTAGGCAACTGTTAATACATGAAGGTATGTCTCACATTTCTTATCTTCAACTGATTAGAGGTGACGGAGGATGTGACTGAAGAAACGATCTTGAAAAAAATCTGGAGGTGGTTTTCTGACATATCTTAGGGAGGGGCATAGCTAGATGTTTTCATGGGTTCACACTGAAACCTGAGTAGGGGGCCCGTAAGTTGCTACATGCTCTTGAGGTGCTGTTGAGCAATTTGTGTAGTGAAGACTAGTATGGTGAATGAAATAGAGATTTGTTCATACCATGTTGAAATACAGCTGTTTCTTGTGCCCATGTGCAAAGTCGCACATATGATAGCAACATCACTACTTGAGCGTGATGAACTAGTAGAATTTTATTTTCTCAAATTTTTCAAAGAAAATAAACAGGTGGTGAGCTTTTTGAAAATTGTAAAAGTACTATTTTCCAATAATTTTATGCAAAATAAATAATTATTGTAATATCAGAATAAATTTTCTTAATGATTTTTATATGGTGAAATTTGACTGCAATAAAATTCCGCTAACATTGTTCGGTAAATTAAGGCGAAAAATTCCATTCTAACCAAGTGATACTACACATCTTACTAAGACTGGGTTATGTTTTCAGAGTTCTCCGACTGTAGCGTACAGCGGTATGTCCAGCGGTGTAATTCAAACAAAGAGTGGTTCTCCGATGGTAACTACAGCCCCTCATTACAGAGTTGTCGCTGGCGAGGACCGTCACCCATAGGCATAAACCTGCGCTTACTTAACCGCCCCAACATGTAAGTTCATTGGCCATTTATTGTTGTTATTGTATGTTATCCTAAAAGTTAGGGACATATTTTACTAAAATTTCCGTTTTGTTGTTAAAAGGTTTTTTTGAGTGTTTCGTTTTAAAATTTGGGGAAAAATATTAAACTTGATGTTTTGTATTTTTTCCACATTGCTAAAAAGTGTTCAAAATGTTGTTTATTTACAGCTGTACCATGTAAATGATGGTTACAATGAAGTGAATCTTTCTTAAAATTTTTTGTTGAGAAATTTGACAAAATAGAATTTCATTTTTCTGCCATTTTGTGTCCAGAAACTGAAGAGTTATTACTGTACATTTAACATGGCAGGTCTTGAAATGACAGTTTTTCATTTGTTCAAGTGGTTTGTGTTTTGTTGTCTGTTCTGTAGTGAATTATTTTCACATCAGAAACTAATCATAGGCAGGTTGACTTGAGGTTAGTTTACTAGTTGAGACTAGCAAGATCACATGTTCTGATTGGCAGTACGTTGCTGCACTGTGAAAGGCTCGTGTGTATCCCTATTGAACATTCTGTAGCCAAGTGCTGCTTGTAAGTGGGATAACTTTTGAATCTGCAAATAACCAATCAAAATTCTCGAAGCAGATGAGTGACGTCCTTGGCTGTGCGCCATAGACACAAGAAACTAGTGAAAATGCAAGATCACGCATGTGTCTGCAAGATATCACCATGTATGAGAAATGAAGCACGTTATCACATTTCTTCTCATGAGTGTCCTGTGCCACATTTGAATGGAATATCTGCGTGAAACTCTGCTGATGTGCAATAAAGGTTCACATCCAGCCTGCTTGTATACATCCCCTCTTATGTCTTGGTATTCTTTATCATAATAATCCGAGTTCTGTCTCCCTTTCCAGTAATTTCATGCCTGTCACACTGTCCCAGTGGATGCTATGAATAACTGAATATGCTTAAATATGAAACACGACACCATCCAGAAAGCTTGTCTCATGTATTCTTGTGTTAATTCACATGATGTTTTGGCAACAATGCCTAGTAACATTGAATAGATGCGAAACAGCTTTTCAATCTAGTTTGCATTATTGACAATAGATAGCGCCAATGTGTGAATATGAGCATCAGGCAAGGTCAAGGTCATGAATGGATTGTGGTAATGCAGTTGCCTCTTATATGTTTTGGAAATTTGAACACAATCTGAGAAGCACACGCCTAGTTTTAACAAAAACTCCAGAAAGTCCATTTGCTTGGAAATGCCAATTTAATGCAAGACCGTTGTTTTATCAGAAATAATATATCTAGTTTATGTCTGCATTGACCTCAATGGCAAGGTGGTGGTTTTTATTTATAGGTATGTCACCTCTAGGAACCAATATTTGTTGCCAGGTCACCTTCAGTAATAATGGTGAATATCTAACAACATCCTCTATACAGGACATGCAGATATTCAAGCTATTTTGATCACTTAGTAGAAGTTCATTTCTTGCACATGCCATGAGCTGTGGCTAATTGATTAAACATGGAGGTTTCATTTTTTACTATGGCAAGCACTTTGATGTAAACTAGTTGTCGTGGCTACATAATGTAATTATGGTCTAGAAAATGACGTTAGTAATAATATATTGAATCAAATGAAATCAACTCTCTGCATAAGAAGCAAATTCTGAAGTAATCTTAATCAGATTCTGAAGTAATCTTAATCAAATTCTCATTTATTGTAGCCACAAATAATTGCAGGATACGTTTATTTTAGCAAAAACATTTAAAAACAGGATTTTGTTTTTCACGGTACGTCCATCACCGCTTGTAGGCTCTCAACATCATCTTCTCAGCTTTGATCTTAGCCATAAGCAGCCTTCGCCACTGAATGCATGACGTATCTAAAACACCATTTATAGGAAATTCTCACCAATTTCAGAAAAAGTTAATTGCCAAAAATTGTACGTTTTTCATTTCTCAAGTACTTCCAAGGTTGTTGTGAATGCCCACTATGTTTCAAAGTATTGTATGTTGAGAGCTATGTTACAGAACTTGGATATGGCGAAGCATCAGTTTGGTACTGTGTATCACCTATGAAAAAGCGAGAAAATAGAATTTCCATATTGTGTCCTAAATTGGTGAGATTTTGCCATACCATACCATACCATGTATTGATAAGTATAGTACAATACACGCCAAAGTTAATCAAGTAACCCCTGTCATGATGAGGACTGCGCACTTGAAGAGGAATTCCCTGTCAAAATGGTGATGTCCAAGTGGAATTTACTCTCGAAGTACCTAGAGTGATCGTCATGACAACTGTTGTATGAGGGGTCATTGCCCATCATGACGGGGGGGGGACAACATTTTGTCTGATTACGTTTGGTGTGTGCAGTAACCAAAGTGACGACATCCTTACTGAAATCATTCTTTACTTAAAACGAAACAAATTGTTTTGTCTTTTAATTGAAAAATCTTCATATTAGCTGTTGGAAGTGCCAGGCAGATATTAGATGTAGTCCTTCTCACTCATATTGTCTGACTGTTGTATAACTGTGGTTGCCTTCTCAATATTAACCAGTGGTTGCCTTCTCAATATTAACCAGTGGTTGCCTTCTCAATATTAGCCAGTGGTTGCCTTCTCAATATTAGCCAGTGGTTGCCTTCTCAATATTAGCCAGTGGTTGCCTTCTCAATATTAGCCAGTGGTTGCCTTCTCAATATTAGCCAGTGGTTGCCTTCTCAATATTAGCCAGTATCTTAAGTCAATATTACACCACTGTTACACAAACTGCTCATTTGGTGTGGATATTCTGAATGATTATTGTTTATTTATGTCAAGGATTACAACATCAGATAAATTGTAAAGTTGTGTTCAAGAAAGGGTTTCCACCATTGCCTACATGCTCTTTATGACTGAAATGAATTGTGCTGAAGGGTGTTGTGGTTAAACACCAAGTTATCATATAGTTTATGACTGAAATGAATTTTGCTGAAGGGTATTGTGGTTAAACACCAAGTTATCATATAGTTTATGACTGAAATGAATTGTGCTGAGTGGTATTGTGATTAAACACCAAGTTATCATATAGTTTATGACTGGAATGAATTGTACTGAAGGGTATTGTGGTTAAACACCAAGTTATCATATAGTTTATGACTGGAATGAATTGTGCTGAAGGGTATTGTGATTAAACACCAAGTTATCATATAGTTTATGACTGGAATGAATTGTGCTGAAGGGTATTGTGATTAAACACCAAGTTATCATATAGTTTATGACTGATTTCTGAGTTTCTTCCCAATGCTTCCTAACGACATCCCTTTTTATCTATGTCCCAGTGAGGTGGTAGAAAACTAGGGCTACTACCATACTCCCTCTGTAGTGAACAGTTGCCCCAGCCACAGTGTAGGTTTCTGCAGTCATGAGAAGTTGGGGCACAAGGGGCGAGTGGCCGAAAAAATAACTAATACTACTTCCACGTGACGTCCTTGGTGTGATAATTTTCCTCTTATTTTGCACAAAAATGGTTGGTAAAATTGCAATTTTACATTTTTCAATGACTAATTACCCATTTGTAAATGATGGTAACCATAGAAATGTTGTTTTGTGACATCTACACGTTGCAAACCATGCTTGTAATAGACTAAAATGTCACTAATCTTTACTTTTGTGGAGAAATTTAACAAAATAGAATTTCACTTTTGGACCATATTTTATGCAATTTGAAGAAACAGTGGAAAAGAGAAAGTTTATCTAAACATTTGCGCAGCGTAGTTCATGTGGTCCTTTCTTACTGTGACAAAAGTGTGATACTTTCTACTTTGCTGGACACTGGTGGCAGATTTATCTTTCAGACTATCTACTGATCAGGGACAAGTCCCAGGACCCTTACAACTGTGAATTGATCACTGATCCAATCATGTAATTATGAACTGCGCAATTGCTTTTTAACAATCTAATTAATTTTTTTACACGACTTCTATGTGGTCTAATATCTAATGTGAATAAATTCATAGAATTCCTTGCAAACCAAGTAATGTTCCTCATGAGTCAGTCAGGAAGTTCTTACGAATTGATCTCAATTTGGCCCTGTTTAAATATTGTAATATTTACATTTTACAATATGTCAATAAAGTTTTATCATTCCTTATCGAGGTGTGGTTAAATTAATCTGTTAGTTTTCCCTGTAAAGATATTCCTTAAGTGGTGAAAAACACAGACCAGTTTCTGACATGACTAACTTTATCGAGAAATGCTCATTGTTCGTAGAACAACACTATTATCTTGGAATGGTTTCTAAGAAGCACCTGCCCAGCACCTAACATGCTTCCCCTTTGTTTTCAACTTGGTAAAGCTGATGTCTTACCGTAATACCAAATTTCTGTCGTTATTCTTAAGTCATTTTCCATGAAACAGACCCCAAGTCAAACTGTCAATATTTAAAGTTTCTAGACTCGAGTTTGGCGAATAGGAGGATTAAAATTCAAATCAAAACAAATTTTTTCTATATTGCAGTAAAATCTCCACCAATTTAGGATGCAATATTGTCGAGAGATGTAACAACCAATATTGTGGACAGATGTAACAACCAATATTGTGGACAGATGTAACAACCAATATTGTGGACAGATGTAACAACCAATATTGTGGACAGATGTAACAACCAATATTGTGGACAGATGTAACAACCAATATTGTGGACAGATGTAACAACCAATATTGTGGACAGATGTAACAACCAATATTGTGGACAGATGTAACAACCAATATTGTGGACAGATGTAACAACCAATATTGTGGACAGATGTAACAACCAATATTGTGGACAGATGTAACAACCAATATTGTGGACAGATGTAACAACCAATATTGTGGACAGATGTAACAACCAATATTGTGGACAGATGTAACAACCAATATTGTGGACAGATGTAACAACCAATATTGTGGACAGATGTAACAACCAATATTGTGGACAGATGTAACAACCAATATTGTGGACAGATGTAACAACCAATATTGTGGACAGATGTAACAACCAATATTGTGGACAGATGTAACAACCAATATTGTGGACAGATGTAACAACCAATATTGTGGACAGATGTAACAACCAATATTGTGGACAGATGTAACAACCAATATTGTGGACAGATGTAACAACCAATATTGTGGACAGATGTAACAACCAATATTGTGGACAGATGTAACAACCAATATTGTGGACAGATGTAACAACCAATATTGTGGACAGATGTAACAACCAATATTGTGGACAGATGTAACAACCAATATTGTGGACAGATGTAACAACCAATATTGTGGACAGATGTAACAACCAATATTGTGGACAGATGTAACAACCAATATTGTGGACAGATGTAACAACCAATTAATGCTTTTTGTGATCCAAGCCACCATGAAACAATGCTTCAAAACTTTGTGGGTATTAACCACAGGCTTGGAAGATGTTGCAAAATGAGAAAAGGACATTTTGATAATTACTTTTGTCCAATATTGGTGAGATTTTACCGCACACTATTCTGGTGAAAGCTTTCATTTCTGGTTGCCAGATCACAAAATTGTACAATTCCTATTATTGCATCAAATCCTATCTACATTTTTCTTACCTTACATTGTTGCTGTGTATGCTGCATGGCGCAGATTTGGGAGGTTGCTGGCTGGCCTCAGTACAAAAAACTGCATTAGCATGTCGTTTTTAGGGCACATGTGGACATTTTGAAAATTGTGATCGGAACCCCCCTCCCCCTTACAACATCTTAGATTGCCCAGTCTACGGGATCAGACTTACAGGATCATAAGATAAGTACTAAAACAATGTATTATGTTCTTACTTATTTGGGAAAACTTAAGTGATGCTCTTCATGGATGGGAATATCGTTTGTTTTACTGCATAACAATAACCTTAAAATATAACTGCGTAGCAATATGCAAAGTAACTGTTTTGCTGTTAACAATTATTACAGATGTTACATAATGTATATGGTGTCTGTTGTTACTGTTTCTTAATTCAAAGGTGTTAATTAGTTATTAGCTGGCTAGCCTAATTGTATGATAATTGTAACAAAGCTGTTGAGTTGTTGGACTAGTTTCAAACTGATGAGCATCCATTTTTAGTTGCCTGAAGTCATTCAAAAAGGTCCATGAGGTTGCGTATTTAAGAGTCAGTTTTTAAATGTTTCTCAACAGAATCTGATGGCTTCCAGTAGTTCATTTTCACTTGAGATGAAGATGTTCTTTTGTTTTCTCATACATTATGCGGTTGCAGTCAGTTGCAGCACATATTTCAGTAAATTAAAACTGAGCTGAAGACAGTGTATTGACCTGACTCAGTGTAGGAGACAACACTCCTTGCTATGACCTTGTGAACAGGAGACAGTCACTCAACCCACCAGTCTAATGTCATTGCCTTTCAGTATGTCTAAATTGTGATAAGTTTCAGCTGTACTGATGGGTGTTACACCCATATGCCTAATATTTATGTGAGCAGAAGTAGAATTTTATATGAGCAGTACAATTATGCAATACATCTTAAATGGTGCTTAGAAATAAAGTTTATTACTTAAAATCGGAGCAAGCAGCTTGGGTTGGGTTTACATCACAATGCCTGGTAAGGCTGGGGAATGTTCTCATACTTTTTGGGTATTTTAAAAATCAAATACTTGCAAAAATTACATATATTTGTGGGAAACAACCAGCAGGTTCAATGACAGTAAAAGCCTTCATCATTTCTTTCTCAATACAGTTACTATATTCCTACGTAAGTGATGAAACACAGATTTTGTGAACTAATGTTTTGCATGTCCGCATTGGGTGGCTTAGCATGACATAAAATGCTGTAATTTGAGTGTTATTTCATCCAAAACTAGTTGCTAAATCTTCCTTTTTTGAAATTGAGGCATACTTGATGCTGGTGATTTTTGTTTTTATATTGTCTGAAATTACGAACACTCCACGGTCTTCCTAATGGGGTCTGAAAATAGAAGTGGAAGTTAGTAAAAAATACATAATTTCGGGCATGGGTAAAATTCTTGTCTTTCACGTAATTCTTGAATTTGGGACAGTCAATAATGTGAATTTTTGATATTTTTTAGAATGTTTTGGTCTTTAGCAAAGTGCTTGTTTCTTTGCTGTCTCAAATTCGAGAATTTTTACTGTACCTTCCTTGACTACTGACGTGAATTATTAATGGAAACTGGTTTATTTTCACATTAGCATGACCTCATAAATTGAAGTTATCCTGGTAGTGAACATTAATTCCTCCTTTATCTCCATGGGAACCAGTCCATGGTAGTGAATACTTAGTCCTCCTTTTTCTCCCCTTGCAGCTTGTCTCACCCATGTCTTCATACATGTATGCCTGTGCCATGGCCCAGTCAACCCAGACAGAATGGTCAATATTTAATCCTGTTATGCAAATGCTCCAGGTTAGTCACCAGCCATCTGTTGTGACTGGGTTACAACTGTTGAATTGAAAATTGGCTAATGATCTGTGGTTTAACAGCTGTTAACCTTGCCATATGGTACTTAGGTGAGCAGAACAGGAGTTCAGTGAGGAACCCTGACATATAGTAGTTCAATTATGATGCATACTTTGCCTGAAGTGGATTGGCTATCAGCTCTCGTTAGTGTAGTCAATGTAATTGAAATTATCGTGGTAGCTTGCTGATTGTGAACAATATCACTGGCATATCAGTCGTATTATTCAGAGGAGACTTATTATTGGAGGGATCCAGCTACCTGGGTGATGGCAGCATACGTGTGATGTCGTTCAAATAGGGCTGTCACCTGAGATGTCCAGGATTTACACTTGTTTCCTCAGTGTAGAGTTGTATGGAACTGTTAAGACCAGTTTATGAAGGTTAGAAGTTTTGTTGTCACGATCAGCTGATAAGGGAGGCCAATCAGTTCTTCTTGTGGATTTTCAGTGCAGAGAATCTGTGGCATTAGCGGAATGAGGATAGCATTACCGACGATGGGACAAGATCTGGTCAAACTATTGCACACCAGGTGAAAATGACTTCTGTTTAGTAGTCTATATGCATTCCACATTTTCTTCACTGAATCTGATAATGTCTGCTCCAGAGGAAGCATGATTGTGGTTGGAGCTTTAGCAGTTTCCATTGTCGCCAACATTCTGCGCCAAGCATGATCATTAAAGCGAGCAAGTGGGCTTGAAGAGCTGTTTCATTTCCCCTGGGCGTCTAAGAACGTGTTTGGTTTCTCGGTGGTTCAGAGCTCAGGAAACGGATTTACCTGCTGAGGGATAATTTGCACTCAGAGCTGAGTTGGCTATAAGACACTGGAGCAATGAGCCAAAGTACATGATGACATAGATCTGGTGCTGGAATGGTGTACGATCAGCCAAGGTGCATGTCTAAAGCCTTCTGTTTTTGCTCTGTGGAAACACGGCGTTCTTTGCACTGGATGTGTGCTATGATGCTGCGTGAATCAAATGTTCATTGAAAAAGCAGCCTATTTATAGACTACATTATCTTAATTCAGATGGAAGTCTCAGCCAGCTGAAAGTAATATATTGAGTAGTATGGCTTCTGAGCAATTGGATTACTAATTGCTGGTGTAAAAAAAGTGTTGCCTTCATCTGCTGTGAAGATACTCTTAATATCGAAGATTGTGGGATAGTTATAATCACCAGAAAAGATAGATTGTACATCATATGGACTCCTCATGAGACGTGAACACTATGGAGTTTGAAGTTCTGCTTTCCTCTTCGTTGTGAACAGTTTTGTCTAATTTTGTACACTATCGAGAGTTCAAGTGAGGTGATGTGTGTGCCTTATCGGGTCTCATTAGATAGACAAACTTGTTTTATTTGTTGACAACCACTGGGTTATCATCTTGAATAGACACTCGCAGTCTTTTTTGTGGCAGCTGCCCTGTTGAGAACGCTGTGCCTGTAACATGTATTAATAACTCTGGGTAGACATATTTTTTGTGAGTCTGCTGTGCCGATGCCTCTCACGTGGATAACTTTTAGTATGGTACCCTATTTGTTCACAAGTGTGCCTGCGGTTAATAATGAATAGATCTACTCAGGAGTAGTTCCATTGTGTCTGTCTTGTTATAAAACTTACCCTGACCTATTGTGCATCAGCTTGGACTGGAGACTCATTTGAGAGACATTCCACTCTGTAACAGAATCGTGGAATAGCCTAATCATAGTGAGGTGGCGAATATTGTGACGAATATTATAGCGCTTTGTTGCTGCTGGACAGCTGATGAGGAAGTCTTGTGATAAACTTATTGATTTGACAGAAAAAATAGAGCGACTTGATTGCTTTCCCAGCGGATGGTGGTAATTAATTAGTACTGATTTAAAGCTAGAATTTTTGTCTCTATATTTCTTGTGTTTGAAGGACAGAAATCCCTTGGCTTGATTGCGGTGCATTGTGGGTTAAAAAGACATGGATGAGCTTCTCAGTGGACGAGTAACTCTCTCCCCAACATTAGACTGTACTTTTTAGCAGAGAGTGTCACCTACAGTGTGTAATGGATGGATTCATGTTTGGTGCTGCAGTATGAAAATCTCCCAGTCTTTACAAATGTCTAGACTACAGCACTTGTAGGACCAGCCACAGCTTGTCAAGGAACTGTTTGAAAGTTTTGTTGCTATTTATCTGGTCAACAAGGATGTGGTATAATGGAGGTCACAGTTAAAAAGTTGACAGTATTGTCATGATGGGTCTATCTAACAAAAGCATTTGGCTATTGAGATATTAAACCTGAGGATTGTTGTCACAACCACCAAGTCTAATTGATTGGTGACTTGATTGATAGACATTTGAGGACACTGCAGTCAAGGATTGATTATTGACAGCCATTTAGACACCAATTTACCTAAGAATTGTTTGTGACACCTTTTTGCACCTTTGTGTTGCTTTTCACAAGGGTTCAAGGCCAGCTAGTAGACATCATTGATCTTGCATCCGTCCCCTTAGTTTTGGCTGCAAAGGGTTGTTGAAGAATTTAGTCCTCACAATCCAGTTGCTGTTGTCAAGATGTCGACAGTCAAACTTCGTCGAGCCAGTCTGCCAGTCAGGTTAAGGTAGGAATATATCATGTGTGTATGGTGCCTTTGTTTGCATGTGTCGGAGGTGACTGTAAACATAAGGTTTTGCTTAACTGGAGATAGGTGCATGATCAGAAAAACCCTGTTGGTCAATGAGTATAATAAATTTGTAGGGCCATTAATCTTCTGACAGTAAGTTGATGCCCCCCTCCCTGCCCCGATCATGGCTGAGTGCCTGCCATACCAGTAACTGGTGTCACAGGGGAAGTAATGAGTATAAAGTTGGTTTACATGTACTACACACAACCAGAGAAAAATTTCTCTATGTCACCACTGTGCATAAAAGAATCTTGATGGTATTAATTTCTCCTCATTTTTCCATACTGGCAGTTGTGACTTACAAAATTGATAGGTCTCAAGCTGCACTGCCTTGATTTGGTAAAATTTCACAATGTGTCACAAATTTGCACCTGGTTTTAGGTTTTTGTATTGACTTAATTTTTGTCTAGACCATCACTCATTTCCAAGCATTTTGTTCTCAGGGCAACTTTCCGTGTGAACGCTGCTTTATCCAACACAGTGGTGTTGGTGTTCACGATGTGCAAATTTCTATGTACCTCATATCTAGCATCTGTCCACTTTTGGTGAGATCGTCTGCCATTTGAAGGTTCTTCTGTGTCCTGCAATGGCAGCAGAATGTTACACTCTTAAATGCCTTTCATACTAACGTCGACGCGTCGATGGTTTGGGGAGTTGCGGTCAGTATGAACGCTTAACTCCGGTCCAATCGAAGTTATCGCCAGATGCCACTGTTATCGTCAACAGTTACTGAGTAGTGCCGTCACTAATAACTACTTATTTTTTGCTCTAATGATAACCAATCGATTTAAAGATGAGTTTAATGTCATTTAGCACATTTAAATGTTCCCAAATTGTCACTTTGAAAAAAATCTCAGCGTGCAGCGCTACCTTGCGATAACTTCGATGACGTCAGCATCACCAACCCTTTACTTCGATGGTCATTAACTACCGAAGCCAGTATGAACGGTCCAATTAACTGCGCTGCTCAGACCAGAGTTAAGTCAATATGAAAGGGCCTTTAGTCTTTGACGTCCAGGACTATATTTACATATTGGTGTCGTTGGATTATTCCTTGACTACATAGTATTTTACTTTTCCACACTATTTGCTCTTATTACCTGGTTTGTTTCACAGGCACATCTAAAATTTTAAGAAAATGTCCACATGATGTTTCTACATTTTGCGCTGGAGCTTTTCTACTTGCGCTATCTTAAGATTGAGATGTCTCACTTTTTCAGTTTGGAATGTTAATAGCTTTCTTTTTGATTTGTTAAAAAATAATGTACGATGCAGATTGTAAGTCACAAGTTGGTTGAGTTATGACCTATTGGTTTTGGATTGCTGTTTTGCGTGCTGTGCACATAGCCCTTTATTTAGAGGATGTCCGGAAGTCCAAACAAAAACCCTGACTCAATTTTCCACACACTAGTAAGGACATCCTGTTCAGCATTTGGATGGCCAAGTAAATTAAGCATGGTTGTCGCTTTTAATTTGCTAGCGGCAACTGTGGGAGTTTGTTAACCTGTCCAGAGTAAAAAAGTTGGTTTAGAAATGTTGTAAGGTATAAAGACTTTAGTCCAGAACCATGTCTCCATAGTAACATACCACTATGGTGTGAATCTGCATTTACACTAGAGACAGATAACATGGAACAGCTGCTCCAGTGCAAGTGTGTGTAAACACGACTGACACGGAGCAAGTGACACCGTGGCTTGGCTTGGCGTGGCGGTGCGTGGCGTGGCGGTGCGTGGCGTGGCGGGGCGGGATACTAGAGCGAGTTGCACCAGATCGGTTTCTCCAGTGCCAACTACATATCTAAACACAACTGTGGCAGGGCAGAAATTAACCATCTTTCAATGCGTTTGCACAATAGCGTATATTTGGGTGATCAGCTGGTATTCCATGTGGTTTGGACATTTGCTATTGTTACGTATGTACAGACAGTCTTTGTGCAAGTGACTCTTACTCATCCAGTTTGCTATCGTATGTGACAAAATTGGAGCAAGTCATGCCGCCGTGACAACTGACATGGTGACAACTGTCATGGTGACAACTGACATGGTGACAACTGTCTCTCGCGTCTCTTGGGTGATAGAAACCCTTTCTCACTTTTTTGGTCATAGACGTCTTAAGAAATTGGGAAACCCATTTCGTACGTGACGCATTCTTTTTGAAATCTTGAACGAACTCCTTCTTGCGCTCCACGTTTTTCTCTTGTATGCATGGTGTGATGTACAAAGGATATGTTTCTAAAAAGAGCTGTACCTAACTGTGCTTTCCATAAGATCCCATTCTTTGCTTTGTAGAAGCATGTTGATTTGTAATCCGAATGCAGAGGCCATTTTGCAAGGATAACCTAGATAGTTAACTAGCAATTTAAGAATTATCTGATGATTAGGTAAAATAATAATATGCACTTTAGATGTTTAGTTTAAAATTCCTAGAAAAAATGAAAGATACATAGTAAAAATAGCACTGATTTGTATGGCCATAATCTTACATTGTCAAGACTCATCCTTTCGTTACTGAAGTTATTTTGCCAGGAATAGTATGTGACTTGACAGCAAAACTCACAGTGTATTAAAATAATTACTGTTTTGCATAACTTGCTCAAAAAATCACTTGTTCACAATCTTTTACCACTATTTGTGCTTTCTGACCCAGCATCTTTTTTTGTAATCATTTTCCACAATGAACATTTTAAAAACATAAAATTTTGGAAAATCAGTAAATTGCCATTTTTCCCCAGAAATAGTTTTAATTGGCTGCTTGATTATTTTGATTATTGTTTTGTACATGGTACGTGTAACTTGGTTTGTACATGGTACATGTAACTTGGTTTGTACATGGTACATGTAACTTGTTTTTTTTTGCTTCTTTTTATAACTGATGGTAAAATGTCAGAAGTGTTTTTACAGTACAAGACAAAAGTGCCGTCCCCACACAGACTTACCCTAGAACAAGTTACTTTGTTCCAGGGTATTTGCGCCACTTGTTTCCACTGTGTGGCCGCAAAAGTAGGACAGAAGTAATTATCAGTTGCAGTTAGTTACATGTGTTTCTTTGTGCGCCGCACGCGTTTGTCTTAGGTATTCATTGCCACGCACAAAGTGACAACTGCGCCTTACCCTAGTTATTGAATATTTATGTGGACACTCCACTTAAAAGTAGGGGAAGTTGTAGTTGTACAAGTTGTTCTAGGGTAGGCTGTGTGTGAACAGGACTAAAGGTAATTGAACAAAACACCATGATCTCATGATGGTTAATTTCATTAACAGCAAAAATTATTAGAAGGCACTATTATAACAGCAAAAATCTTATTACAAAATAGCTTAGCTGCATCACTAACTTTTCCATTAATTTCCTTTCATTCGGGAGATTGACATCTACTAACAATGATTTCCACTTCCATCCAACTGCCATGAATTTTTGTGCGCCCACATATTTATATGTGGGTGCATATTGCCGTCATCTCTGTCTTGGCATCAAGGCATCCGGCAGCCGCGGCTGTATAGAACTCCTAAACCCCTTGCAGGATCTTATTAAAATTTGGCAGGTGTATTCCTATGGGGTTGACAACAGAGGGAGAGAAGTTTCGGACCGACCCATATACCGTTGTGTCCCCTAGTGGCAATTTTAGTTTTTTACGTTTGCCTCTGTATCTTCAAAGGTCCTCAACCGATTTTCATGAAATTTGGCACATACGCATCTATTAATGAGGTGACGCTATCCTTTTGTTTTCGGATGGTATTTTGCGCCACCTAGTGGCCATTTTTGTTGTTTACAAGTCTGCTTTTCGGCGTCTGTCCCTCCATCAACCAAACCGCTCAAAGGATGATTGCGAAATTTTTCATGTATGTTCTTACTATGAAGTAGATGGCTGACGATGGGTTTCTGATGACTTCAACTACTGTGGCACCTCCCAGTGGCAATTTTGTTTTTCTTTGCACCTATGGCTGTATTTGTTAAACCATTTGCAGGTTTTTATCGTAAATTTATTAAGTGTATTTATATGATGTTAGTAACGCAGGACGACGACTTTAGGACAGATCTGACTACTGGTGTGCCACCTAGTGGCAATTTTATTTTGTTTACGTTTACCACTGTATCTTCAAAGGTCCTCTACATATTTTCTTAAAATTTGGCATACAGGCATCTGTTAATGATGTGACGCTATCTCTCCATTTCACCTGGATTCGACCTAGTTCGCGTCACCTAGTGGCCATTTTTACTGTTTTCGAGTCTGTATTTTGGCGTCCACTCGTCTATCAACCAAACCGCTTTCAGGATAATTGTGAAAATTGGCATGAAGTGGATGGCTGATGATTTTCCTACGACTTCGACTACTGTGGCACCTCCTGTTGGCAGGTTTTTTTCGTTCATGGCTGTATTTCCTAAACAGTTTGCAGGATCTATGATGTTGATAACGGACAACGACGACTTTCAGACGGATCTGACCACAGGTGTGCTCCCTACTTGCAATTTTAGTTTTTTACGTTTACCTCTGTATCTTCAAAGATCCTCAACAGATTTTCATAAAATTTTGAATATAGGCATCTATTGAACAGTAGACGCTTTGCTCCTGTTTTGGGATGGAATCGAGGTATTTTGCGCCACATAGTGGCCATTTTTGCTGTTTTCAAACCCTGGTTTTGGAGTCCACCCCTCTGTCAACCAAATCCTTCTTGGGATGGTTTTGAAAATTGAATTGTTCTCAGTGTGAAGAGGATGTTTGATGATGGCGACTGACTACTGTGGCGCCTCCTAGTATTAGTTTTGGTTTGTTTCGCGCCCATAGCTGTATTAAGATAACAACAGAGCACAACAATTTTCAGGCGGTTCCATTTTTATAATACAAATAAATAACTCTAAAAGCACACCATTTGCGATACATTCGGGGGCGCATTTCAATGCTCTGCGTTGCTTTGTTTGTTATTTTGTGTCATTACCTTTGGCTCGTACTGTACATGAGAAGGCTTCCCATTTAGTTATAGATTAATGAGCTCGTTAGCATTCATTATCAACATAAATTCATTGCCATGTCAATATCAAACTAGCCTCGTTCTCCCCTGCTGCCTGTGGTCACGTGTAGTTTTTATGATAGGGCCGGAAGAACGTTTGGTCAAAAAACAAGAACAGCCATTTGAAACGAGCTTTCACAAAGGTGTCCTGTCTGCCATCTTATGAATAATTATCATTACATTAATGTGCCACATGCTAATATTCTGGCCAATCAATTGTGATCATCATGGGACCCGAACAGAGCCTAACCATACAGCAGAGCCTAATCATAGAACAGAGCCTAACCATGGAGGCGGATGATGTCCGATCTTCCTTGATCTACCTTAAGATAGGACGACATGCGGTAGCTATATACCATATGACTCATGCATCTACTTAACATTTCTTATTCAGGTTAATTTTGGCAACGTGATAAGACCAACATCATGACTCATCATTTTGTTTATCTACTTTTAAAATGGTTAATAGTTACTTACAGGGGTCCCATATTTTTAGAACCAGTTTTCTCCCCTGATATAAGGGCATCAAAGTAGTTCTCAAAATCTAGGACCCCTCTTTAAACAACCTTATGTTTATTCAGGAAGGTCTTTAAAAATAATGAATGGTGGCCACCAACTGAATAAAACATGACATGTGACACGAGACATTGTTCATGAAGGTGTAGTTATAGTAACCAAAAAGCTCAGTAGGCTTTTTTGTTTTTTACTCTTGGGATCTTTGTATTAATCTGCCTTTGTGAAATGACATGACGAAAAGCACTCATTATGTTGGTGTCATGATCCTGTACCCTACTGAGGTTTTAGTTTGATTAGGCAGTATCGCACTGAGACAGGTGCTGAGGTCATTGACATGGATGTTACAAAAATAGCTGGAGGTTGATGCTGTCTTGGGGTCTTTGGGCCACTGGTCATAATGAAATTAGCTGTCCACTTCATTATTGATGTCTGTAGACACTAGTAGTGTGGCGCGGACTTCGTTCATAATGCATGCTGATATCTCACAAAAGCTTTCATGATCTTCAATTGTGTTTTTGCTTCTTGCATCTACGTACAGGACCCGCCTTCACCTGAGGGGAAACATACCTGTGCCTATTCAGAGAGAAATTTTTTGGTTGTGAGTGGAACCGATCACCAATTCCACTCCCCACTGTAGCCACCCCTCATCGACAACGCCTCAGCTTAAGTAGTCATTTTGCAGAAGTGATTCTAACCTTGGCAGAAATTCTTTAGTCAGTGTTTGGAATTTTTCAACCTGATGAGGGGAATTAAACAAAAAATTTTGATATTTTTCATGGGTGAATTGAGCCGATATTCAGCCCAGAAATCGAGGCATCATGAGCTCTGATGTGACGCAGTTTGACTTAATGGACACATGCTACTGTGTAACAAGTAGTTCAAATACTGTGAGATATCATATGGTGTGAGGAACTGTGCCCAGTTGCATGAAATAGTTCCAGGTATAGACTCAATTAAATTTCCCAAATCTGCTGTGTATTTGTGGACTTGTGAAAACACTAATTGTCCTTTTTTATGTTCTCATGCTGTTTGAGTCTTATTACTAAATCAATTTTTGGATTGGATATGAATAGAGTGTGAACTCTATGTTGAATTGTCAATATTGTTGAAAATAAGTAGAGATCATTTCATGCATCGCCTCTAACTTAAGGACTACGTAAGTCCCTAATTATTTTGACTGAATTGAGGGCGCTGCTTTCAGTTAATATATTATTTGAAAATGTCATGAATTATTTCACTGCCCACTAGTAGTTCTATGTACCTTCATTTGTGTCGTTTGGAAACAACGCCACCTGTGTTTTTTGTTGTCTTTCAAAAGTAATACGGCAAAATTTCACCAGTTTGACAAGCCATTTGGCAGACAGGGGAAATTACATTTTTCCCTGCACATGATACACTGAACTGTGCTTTATCACATTCGTGCTCTGTGCTATAGCTACCTACAGACAATATTTTGAAAAACTGCGGGCATCCAAAATGTTAAAAGTCCTTGAAAAATGAAAAACCATCGTTAGGCAATCGTTTATGTCCGAAATTACCCGGTAGTTAATGATATTGAAGAGAATCGTCTTGTAAATTGAATACTAAGCAGATTGCCCCACCCGCATATCATTTTGCTACCTTCATGTACACTTAGTTTCTACATTTACCTAGTTGTTTATTTTGTGTTCGTCTTCCCTCATCCAAGCCTTGCAAAACAAACCTTGGGATTCCTGGAATAAGCTAAACACCATTAGTTTTCAAAAACTGTTGCTTGGCAGTCATATTTCAGAGTCATTTGCTGACAATTGTAGGATGCGGCAACGGGGTGCCAACCTCAATTTCCAAAATAGTAATGTCTGTTTGCCCTATAAATGGCATGCTGCGTTTTTTCTCTAGTCATATCTACTGGGTAATGTTTTTCACATTGATGAAATAAATTATTTATTTTTTTGATATTAAATGATATTTTCACAAAGATAAGTGGCTAGCATCGAGGTGCCACTGTGTGTCATGTGTGGCACAGACAGTGTCATGTCTGACACAGACTGGGATATGTTTTCATTCATCATCTTAGGGTAGGTAGCCTCAGTTTCATATGAGATTTGACAGCAGGCTTCCATTTTGAAAGGATATGAATTCTGCTGTCTGACTGCTGTAGTTGAAAGGCAATAAACCTGGTAGAAAGCATAATTTTATAGTATTGTAACAGGCTTGATTGATTGTGTCTGCAGGTTTTTAATCCATTTCACTTAGATGGCTTTGTGTAGAACCTTATAGCCTATAGCCTTTGTTTTTGTTATTAGATCTTATAGGTGCGTATTTCAGAGGTTTTGCAAGAAAAGCGACTTTGATCTTTGTATTGCATCAGGTTATCATCAGATTTGTGATTTTTTAAACAGCTTCTACATTCATTAGCTCCATTTTGTATCGTGCTGCGAGTGCAATCCTCCCTCATTATGTATCGTGCTGCGAATGCAATCCTCCCTCATTGTGTGTTGTGCTGCGAGTGCAATCCTCCCTCATTTTGTGTTGTGCTGCAAGTGCAATCCTCCCTCATTTTGTATCGTGCTGCGAGTACAATCCTCCCTCATTATGTATCGTGCTGCGAGTGCAATCCTCCCTCATTATGTATTGTGCTGCGAGTGCAATCCTCCCTCATTTTGTATCGTGCTGCAAGTGCAATCCTCCCTCATTTTGTATCGTGCTGCAAGTGCAATCCTCCCTCATTATCTCAATTATGTGTATTTCATAATTAGTATAATTCTCTTAGTGTTGTCACATGTCAGAAAGTTTGACATAGAATATGTCACTGTCTGACAGGAAATTTCATTAAGAAACATCAGTGCTACCTCAGCATGAAATTTGTGATACCTTACGGTAATATGAATTTATATTGTCTGGGGAGTGATGTATTTTTTGCTATCTTGTGTCTGTAATTGAAAAAGAAATGACCCTCAAGATCTCTGACTTAGACTTGTTAATTGCGTTGCGCTTTAGGATCGTCTAAATGTAAATTTCCTACTTTAAAAACATGACTTGACCTGCCTCTGTATATTAGCTATGCCTTGCTTCTGTTTAAAAAAAATGCTCTATCAAGTAATAGGTCTTGTCAGTATAATCACAAACCAGTTATCTCATGACAGCTTTGTAACTATGGTAAATGATTTTATCTCAGTCTTGCATTCTGCAACTTTTTGTATCATAGTAGGAAGTAGACAGTGATCACCGTCTCTAGCTGGCCAGTAGAGACGGTGAAGTTCTTACTGTAGCTTCATACACTGGAAGCTTTTCGGCACATTATGCCTCACACTGATCAAAAGATCAATCACGTTGTTATTAGTACCTTTTGAGTATAGAGGGACACCTTAGGAGATTGTCAATGTATTTAATTCCTTCCAACTCGAACAAATACTCCTGTTATCAAACTTTTTCTTTGAGCAGTCTTTCGTCCAGTTCCCAAAATTGGAAAATGGTCACTTTTACACAGCGTATGTCAGGGGATATGATGACATACCACTTGCCACCCGCAATGTTAAAAATGGCCAGTTCCTGATTTGGGCAACTGAACGAAGAACTGCTCGAAGCACAGAAGAATAACTTTGATTAAGGGAGTATTTTTTTGAGGTGGAAGGAATTAAAGACATCAACGATTACCTTAGGTGTCCCTCTATGCACAGAAGGCACTTATAACAATGTGATTTTTTAACCAGTGTGAGGCATAATTCGCTGAAAAAATTTCACGCATATGAAGTGCCTTTAGAAGCTTTTCCATGTGTAGCTCAACTAGAGACGGTGGTCACTGATTAATTAGGATGACTTCAGTGTGCAGATGGGCACACGACCAGAAAGAATTGGAGAGAGGGCCTTTATGTTTTTAAATGTTTTTCCTGTCGTAGGTTCTTTTAAATTTCTACCTGGTTGTTGCCAACTATGTATGACTGTAGCGCTGTTCTGTTTTTGACACAAAAATATAAACCGTCACAAAGGACTGCCATAAAATCTCACTAATTGTAGACACCAATAATTTCCAAAATGTCCATTTTTTCGTTTTTCTAGGACTTCCAACATTGTTGTGAATGTCCACAATTTTTCAAAACGGTCTCACGGCAACTGTGGAACAGAATTTGAGGAGGAATATCTTTTAGAACCATATTATGTCCTGGATTGGTGAGATTTTATAATACTTGGCCAAAAATGGCAAAAAGAAAGAGTGGAAGATTGTCAGTTCATTCAGATGTTTTCATTGTGGAGAAAGATTTTAATTCCAATTTTTATAATCATTCGATGCAATCATCCACGTTGGGCCAACTTGAGGGTCTAAGTTGCACCCTCTCTCAGTGAAGTCTTAATCAAAACAGATAATGCTATCAAAACGAGGTGATGCAGGACATTTAATTCATTGAAACCAAATGGAAATTGATGCCATTTATTTCTCAGATTTTGCTTCTGGCAAGATTTTGTAAAACATCCGATCTGGGTATTTAATAAAATTTCAATGAGTATGGGAGACATAAAAGCTTAAGAAGAAGGTCTAAGTGTTGTTCTAACTCATGTTGAAATGTACTTAATTTATGTGGTAAATTTCATGTAAAAATGGGAGTCAACTGGTTTCTGCTTCTATATTTAAATATCTTGTGTTTGTATCAGTATCTTTATTGACAGACTGCTACAGCTTCCTAACATTGTATTTCCAGGAAAAAGTCGTTGGACTCCACCAGTAAACACCATGCTGTGCTCAAGAATAAGAGTCCTCTCCTTCCAAAGAAGTCCGCCGAGTCCATCCGGTCTGGCTCGGACGGTGACAAAACGTACAGTGCTGAGGAAACTGACAACCAGGTATGTAATGAGTTTGGACAATTTTTGCATTAAGATTATGCAGGACCTTACTGACTTGCATTAAGATTATGCAGGACCTTACTGACTTGTATTAACATTATGCAGGACCTTACTGACTTGCATTAACATTATGCAAGACCTTACTGACTTGCATTAAGATTATGCAGGACCTTACTGACTTGTATTAACATTATGCAGGACCTTACTGACTTGCATTAACATTATGCAGGACCTTACTGACTTGCATTAAGATTATGCAGGACCTTACTGACTTGCATTAAGATTATGCAGGACCTTACTGACTTGTATTAAGATTATGCAGGACCTTACTGACAAGTCTGAGTGTGTATTTAGCCAAGTATGTACACAATTATAAATTCTAACTCAGGAAAAGTACGAGTGTTTGGAAATTAGAAAGCCTAGAATTTGATCTTTGACTTTTTACCAGTCTATTATTAATTGAGTCAAGGGACCATGCCTTCTTGGTGAAAAGTACATTGTTAGCAAAGCAATGGTATCAATAACATAACCAAATTTATTTGATATCAACGTCCAAGCTCAAATCTCTAAAGTGCTTTAATAGTTAAAGTTTTCTTAATTGTCCTTTCGTTTTTGTTCATGCAACTTGTGATTTTTTCACAAAAAGCAGGTAAGTCCTATTTTTTGATAACACCTCATGCATAATTGTAACATTTTAAAAACAATTTCTAATAACATTTTGGAGAACGGTGCATGAAACAGAGTATTTGCAAGTTTCATATCAATCCAATCACAATTTCAGAGATATGATGTTCCGAAGTTAGCCAAATTTGGACATATTTTGAGTCCTACATATCAGATGTAAAATATCCTTTAAATACAGCTCGTGAAAAGAACATAGGGTTGCGCTGTAAATGTTCATGAATAAAATTAGAGATTTGGTATAAAATTTACCACTAAGTGAAATAGGATATATAATTTTAGTGGATCTAGGGTTTCGTTGCTGGGGTTTATTTGGTGTTAGGGAAGATTATTAAGTTATAATGAGATGTTTTGACATGTTCCAGTGTGTCCAACATCATCTTCACTAACACATGTTTGTTGTGGACACCCCTGGTGATATTGTGATCTGGAGATTATGCATTGAGGGGGTTTAAGCCACCTGACCACCCACCCTCCTTAAATCTGCCACTGACATAGCGTGTGCAAGTAGTTTTAGGACGTCATTACAAGTTTCTTTTGACATCAATTCTGTTGTGTACACATTGCTCTGCACTAGTCAAGATTATAAATAATTACCGGATGTCCGTGTTTTCTGAATAATTCAAGGGTGGTAATTTATCCATCCTTTCTTTCCGTGTATCTTGGCAGAATCAATTCATAAGCTTGATTAATCCATCTCGTGTGTCCTGAATGACGTGCTCTGTGTTCACCACAACTGAAAATCGAAATTTTCGGAAGCACGCAAACTATGCCCTAGAGGAGTGCAGTGTCTGGCGTTACTTGTAGTATAAATTACTTGAAGTTGCACTATCTTAAGTGCATATTTACCTGCCTTATGTTTGCCTGGTGCAGTTAAATACAGAAAACAGGTGTTACTTGGATACAATGTGCCCACATTTTCAGAAGCAGTTTTCTCCACTGAATAACGGGCATCAAACTGGTTCTCAAAATGTGGGTATGTTATATCAGACTATTGTTGATAAACAACATATTTTCAACTTTTTATACTTAAAACCTGATCAAAACTTATTAACAAACAGATGACATTTTTTGTGAACAAGTAGTACCCAGCAGTGAAATCCCAAGTGTGGCCGGAATGCTATTTAACAGGTTGTAGAAACGTGTTGAAATGGGTCTTGGAGAACACTGTGTTGTTGATCTGAAGTTTGTTTACTGCCTGTTGGTGGTATTGAGTCTTTTACCCAAAAAATTCTAAAAGCTGCTGTTAACCAATGTTACATGTTAAAGTCTTGGTATGCCAACACTGACACAAATCATTTTACTCTAAACCTGAGGTAAAACGTTCACTTCTCTCAGTTTGATCCTTGAGGACACAGTTAGTAACCTGCCTAGTTTTGCCCAACACATATGTGTCATGATCATTTTATGTTCCAAGGATCATTCCCATTAATTGTAGATGTCTGATGCTACAATAGGGTGTTATTGTGACTACGCAGCACATGAGACTGATACATTGCCCACTTGTTAACCTTGGGAAGTTCAATAACAAAGTCTGTTCTCTGATAGTATATCCACAACTCTTGTATCATCAATACGAAGTTAAGATTATGGTACAAACTATGTTGTGTCTCAGAGGCAACAGAAATCTAGTCAGGTCTTATCAAATCAGCGTTTTATGAATATTATGTGTTGTGTACCTAAGAGTCCACTCGACATGTTACCTTGCGGGCATAAATGGATCATCACATCCACATTATGCCAGAGAAATGTTCGAAACTAACTCATTTCTTCTGCAGACGCCAGATATTCTGTCGGTTCCATCAGTGACGTCCAATGGAGGCAGCGTGGAGCAGCTCCTGTCAATAGAAGATGAAGATACGTCTGCCCTGACGTCGGGTCCTCTCCGCACGAAGGAGGCCATTAAAACACTGCAGCACAAAATTAACAAGACCAAGCAGTCGATAAAATCAGAGCAGACGGCAAAGGAAGGTAAAGCTGTTAGTAGTAGTAGTAGTATTAGTATAAAACCTCGCGAAAGCTGTGTTCAAATCCACTAAACCCAGTTGTAACTCTCTTGTATAGTTATATTTTTTGTAAACCTAGCTTGTGGTATTGATGGATATAGGCTTTCCGAAAGTGTTCAGACTGAGAGTTATATAACCTTTAAGTTGGTACTAAAATTTTTAACCGCTTCTGTGTAAACAATACCTAAGAAGTAATTATTAAGCTTTTGATCTAAACTGCAGTAAAATTGATTTCACTGTGTTCCTTACTCGCATGAGGTATGATTTCTCAGTTTGCAAGGACCTAGCAGGTAGTTACTCTTTGATGCTGTGCTTGTCTCTTGAAATGACTCATAGTGACGAGCCATGTTGAGCCAGGCCCTGAGCAATAATGACACACAGTGACGAGCCATGTAGAGCCAGGCCCTGAGCAATAATGACACACAGTGACGAACCATGTAGAGCCAGGCCCTNGAAGTAAAATGTCACTTTCCATGAAGCGCATTGGCCTGTTGGTACACTGTACACTATACACTGTTGGTACACTGTACACTGTACACTGTTGGTACACTGTACACTATACACTGTTGGTACACTGTACACTGTACACTGTTGGTACACTGTACACTGTACACTGTTGGTACACTGTACACTGTACACTGTTGGTACACTGTACACTGTACACTGTTGGTACACTGTACACTGTACACTGTTGGTACACTGTACACTGTACACTGTTGGTTCACTGTGCACTGTTGGTACACTGTTGGTACACTGTACACTGTACACTGTTGGTACACTGTACACTGTACACTGTTGGTACACTGTATCGCAAATTTATAATCAGTTGTAATGTCCTGTGAATTATTATATTTTTGTGCTATTTCATGTTGACAAGTTTCACAAGCATAATTTGGTCTACAAACAGCAGTACGTTATGCCACGAATGATATATTTATTTAAACGCGTAACAGTTTCAGTAGTCGCAATGTTCCATAGACACATGGTGTGCTCCTGAAATTATCCCCAGTGTTCTGCCTTAATGAGTTTTAAGGTGAAGAAACCTTATTGTGTTTTTACTGGTTATCCGCAAACCAATGTATTGGACAGGTATCCAGTGTATGTACTATGTATACTGATATGTTACCCACTATATATACAATGTATATTAGGTTACCCACCATGTTCATGCAACATAAATTGGTTGGTGTTCTACCTATGTATAACGTATATTGACAGGTTACCCACAACGTATATTGACAGGTGAGGTTACTTACCATGTATACAGTGTACATAGCCAGGTTACCTGCCATGTATACAATGTATATTGACAGGTTACTTGCGGTGTATGCAATGTATATTGACAGGTTACTTGCTGTGTATACAATGTATATTGACAGGTTACTTGCGGTGTATACAATGTATATGAACAGGTTACTTGGTATAAACATGTATATTGTTCAGCTACAAGTTCAGTTATTGGTGCATTTGCATTATTAGTATGCTTGTTGGATTTTTCTCGATATTTTTAATTAAGATATTTGTTTTCCAATTGCCAGAAAGTGTCAACGAGTACCTCCGTTTAGCAGGACAGTGTGATAAACAGCAGCTTCTGCGGATAAAGACCGCATTTGAAAAGAAGAACCAAAAATCTGCGCAGACAATACAGACTCTCCAGAAAAAACTGGAGAACTATAATAAGAGGTTAAAGGATGTGGAACAGTTTGGGGTCACAGGTCACAGGCAGCCCAAGGAAGTTCTCAGGGACATGGGACATGGGCTCAAGTGAGTTCACTGTGTTTGTAGTTGGTCATGATTTATGATCGATGAGCGATAAATGACTTGTTGTTGAGCTTACAATTTTTCCACAAATCTTTCTCCAGGGTGCCCGCACAGAAGTTTTATTCATGCGTAAAAGGTGCTGCACTTGATTGAGTTCACTGGTTTTGTCAGGTCAAACGGCTAAGACATTTGGTTAGTTCTCAATGACGATCTCGGGTTTACAGACCAATCAGATATCTTGGCCAGTTCAACTGGCAGAACAAATGGAAGTGAATCACATACAGCCAGTGTCTGTTGGTCTGTTGTTGGACAAACATCAGCCCTCTCTAGCCACCGACTGCAAGCAAATCGCAGAAAATTTGCAGTCTCTATGTTAAGTCAGCAGATATGACGTCTGATTGGTCAGTCAAGTGATTTAAATCACAGCTGGTTATAAGTCTTAAATTCAAAAGTCTAGTGTGAAGGAAATCATACTTTTCATGTCGATTGAATAAAAATTTGTTTATCAAATAAGGTAATGCTGGTTTGTAATTGTCTTGCTGAGATGATCCTTGATATTCTGTCTAAAAATCAATAACATGAGATTTGAAAAATAGCTAACGAGTACATTTGATCTGTATCTTGTTTTGACTTGATGATCAGTGACCTTTATTAACTGATTACCTGATGCTGTGCATAAGTTTGGGGGAAAAATTCAATTACAGACATCTAAAATGATGAATCTCCACGTTTAAATGTCATGGCATGGTAACCTTGGTTATAGTCTAGAAATCTTAATTTGTTTTTTGCCCTTTTCAACTTTTTCCTCACAAATTTTATTGATTACCTGCGTCATGTTAGAAAATATGATAGGTGGAAAATTTTACAAAGTTAGTCTTTAACCATGCCCAGAATTGAACATTGGCATTTGGCTTTCATCAATTTTCGACTGCTGGTTTATGGCCCATGGTAATTAATCCAAGTATGTTGATTGTGGACTGCTGTCTAGTTTTAGCTTCTAAAAGTCATATTTCCTGTCGAATTTTCAAAAACCTAAGTGTACTTTTCACGACAGACTTTATGGCTGGCCATGAGGGTGACTGTGTCATTGTAGGATTCTTTTAGTGACAAAAGCTTGCTTTGCATAATTATGCTGTGCCTTATCTTCACCAGGGCGAAGCGAGGAAAATAGAAGAAGTATTTCCGAGGCATGGAGACTCATATAAAATGAAAAGAAGGACAAAAAACTTTCAAGAAAATTGTCTAAAATTTGTAGAAAAAGTAAAAAGCAAATCTTTTTTGGATCCATTCTCATGGGGTAGACATCTGTGCTCGTGTTTCTATCGCGTGAATATGAATGTTTCAGCTGCCTCTGGATGGAATGCTAGTCCAACACAGGTTATTTCCCATCCACTGCAGTTGTTCATTAGTATCTGAGTCAACTGCAGCAAATCGTGGTATGCCTTGCTTAGGGGCTCAACTATATGGCAACCTTTTTTTGGTAGTCCACCTTACTGCCCATTGAGCTACATATATATAGTCTCTGCTTTATGTTCGTAAGGTAATTAAAAAACCTTCACAAGTTCTGTATCTAGTAATGCTTAGTAACAGTCATTTGAGGAAAACAACTGATGGAAATGAAAATTGTATTCAGGGAAAACTCATGGAAATTAAAACTTTGCTGAATCAGTCATGTACCCATTGAGAAAATGTCAGTAATTCTCCTTTGAAATGTGTTTTGTTTTGTATACTATATATTGCGGAAGCAGTTGTGTTACTGGTCTGTTCAATTGTTGCAGGGGAGTTGGTGCGAATATTCGTGACGGGATCTCGGGTCTTTCAGGGTAAGGTCAAGTGTCTTCACAAGTGGTTGCATGTTTTGTTGAATCAGTTGAATCAACAACGGCGTATGTTGTTTCTTCTGTAGCAAATTAAACATTTGTGAATATAGAATAACGACCACATGTTTCAATTCTGGAATTATCAATGTTTTCATTCTCACGCTGAGCAAGTGATCAAGTTCTGATATTGGAGTCTTGGAAATTGCATGTTTTTGGAACAGAATCTTTCATTTGACATTCATTCACGCCCACCAATAGAGTGATCTCGAGCTCTGGGCTGTCTAAAAAAATTTTGAAGGGATGTTGCTCTATGAAATGAGGGGCAAAAACTATTTTCTTGCCTTTGTGGGTTTCGCCATTGGCCCTGTCTCGCTGATGATTAATTTTATGCCTTGTTCAGATATTTGTCCATTCTTGGCTGATTGAGTGCTATCTTGTAGCTTAGCATGATCATCAATCAGTAAAAGCATCTTGCTCCCTTCAGTCTCTTGATAGTTGTCTAACTGCTGGCTGATGTGGCCATTTTTCCATCATAAACTTATTGGGTCGGTGTCAGAAGCTTTATATGACTGTGGCATTAGTGAAGGTGCTTCAATGTACAATAGCTATTGGGTAGTTCTTCACTTATTTTACTCAGCAATAACGGAAAATTCCCAGAGCTTTCTAGGGTACGTGCCTAAAACTACCTACTTTGAGACAGGTCTGAAGACACATTGGCTGGCTACTCTTTCTTGACAGGTATGCAAGAAAGTTTAGCATGTGAGTTTATTTCTGCGGATTAGCAATGCCTTTGTTCAGTTCTGTTCAAGTTTCTCAGCTCTTTTTGTTGTTCTTTTAATGATGGCAAGTTTGAAAAACTTTGTGAAATAGCCATCATGATTACAAAGTGCGTTTTCTTGAGTCACTTTTATGTTGAAGTTTTTGATGGTAATGTAAAGAAAATCATAAGTCTAAAGGGCATAACTGGATTTTTATGTTTTTAACCAGATAAATGGGGTGAAATGCATCTTTCAGTCAAAAATTTGGAGAGGGAGTTTTCAAACTGCCCCTCCTCTATTATCACCCAGAAAACAAATGAACTCGTTACATAATGGGTATTTTGCATTTATTGGTTTTTGTTTCCATTAGGCATGGGATTTGTGATGAAAAATCGATCACAATATTCTAGTGCTTGCTCATCCATTTAGGGACAGTTTTCACACGGATGCTGTTTCAGCTGTACATCTGGCCGATCTAAAGAACAAGAGTGTACCTCCATATTCATTTTGCATTTTCAGTTTGTAAACTAAGAGGCAATGTGTGACTTTTCATTACAGGGATAGGCTTATTTTTTCTTCTTGAAAATGGTGTCGGCAGTGCAAAAAATGTCCATTTGGAAAGTCTTCCTTGTATTTAAATATGTACTGATTTCCAGTACACGTGTAGTGATGACATCATCAGTTGTTCTGATGAGGTCACTGCTTCCATGCATGCAAACTTTCATCATTGTCTGCTTTTGTCATGATGTATGTGCTGAGATGGCTTCCTTTAACTGTTGCAGAGGAGTGGTCGGAAATATCAAGGGAGCGACAGAGTGAGTATTTTATACTCATAAAAGGTAACAGTTGTTCGATTTTTAAACTACTGGTCGTTGCATCATTGATAATTGTTTTGTGTAGTCTCTTATGTGGACAGAGTTGTACAATGATAGCCAAAACACCTTCATTGTACAATGATAGCCAAAACACCTTCATTGTACAATGACAGCCAAAACACCTTCATTTAGAGGTCAAAGCTGCTCATGCACTTTATGAGCTAGACTAAGTTACGGTCGTGTTTTTGCCTTAGAAGTTTTTTTTTTGGAATTTTCAAAAATTTATTGTGACTAGATATTTAGATCTACTGAATATGGCTGTCATCATTTTGAATGTCCTTTTAACCCTGTGTTATATGTTTCAGAATGATAGTTTCAAAGCCAAGGGAATTTGCTCACCTAGTAAAAAATAGATTTGGTAGTGCAGACAATATTGCTCAGTTGTCCAGTAAGTATTTGCAATATTGTTTTAGACACACCTAGTTTGTTCTGTTAAGTCTAGAATATCAAGTTCAAATAATGTACTTTGTCATAGCCATGTAAGCTAGTGAAGGCTTCCTCCTCAAAGTGGTATGACTTTGCACTTGATTTCAAAATTTTTTTATTCAAAAAAGTCATCAACAAACTCACTCTTACAGTTAGCAGCAGTGCACTAAAGGCATTCTGTGTCCGTACTTCAAATTGATACGCACACATCATGCACACTACTTTTTTCTATGACTATGTGTAAATAAAATCACCAAGTCAACTGTCTAGAAAGTTAATCTATGGCACTTTTCCTATCAGTTCATTTACTCGAATTTTATAAAAATTTTTATCTTTGTGTCTTGATTTCTCTCTCTTAAAGCTCAAACACTTTGATTAATTTTCTTATGTATTTTACCCTGTAAAAATTTTCTAGTTTTGTATAGTGTGTCTATGGAAATAAGTTGTTTATTTTTTGTCCAAAGTAAAACAGATTACTAATTAAATTTTTTTGTGTATTCAAGGTCAAAGTGAGGAAGTTTATATTGCTAACGT
Source organism: Phoronis australis (assembly GCA_002633005.1). Taxonomy (NCBI): domain Eukaryota; kingdom Metazoa; phylum Phoronida; family Phoronidae; genus Phoronis; species Phoronis australis. Next base: position 1,171,176 of record NMRA01000048.1, read on the forward strand.
GATCAGTTGCTTGTTAGTTTAACACGCACAGTCTTACAAAAGCTCTGTTAACAACTCAAGAAGACAAATTCATGCATTGATTTCCATTCAGTGTCGTGGAGTTTGCCAAACTTTGTTTATTATTGTCCCTTGTCCCTTTTGCAGAAAGCACGGTAGATGACGCACAAGAAGTTCGCAGTGAAAAGGACCATCCTTCAGGGGGCAGCACTCTGCCAGCTAAGTAAGAGAGTCTTGTTATTAACTGGCCGAGATCCCATCTACTGGTTGCCGCGACTATTAGCATTGGCATCTGTAGTGAATATATTCGTTCCTGAATCGAGATAGGTTATCACAAATGAGTCAATCGTCTTACCCAATGACAGACGCTCGAAATTGTAGCTTATTTTGTGAAGTGAGTCAAGTATTTGGTTTCAAAAGTGGAGCAGTCTTACAGCCAGTGTGTTCTCTGATGGCGTGTAGTAAGTGTTAAGTAGACTCACATAGGTCTACCTTTGTTACGGTCTCTCTAAGTTTTCATCTAGTGAAGTGGCTGTTGTAGTTTACCACTTTTTCTCCATGATTGTCTTGAGGTTAGGGTCCAAACAGGTTTTGACATTATGTACTTTTACGGGGAATGTTTATGATTGTTTGCTTGAGTGTATTGTGGCTAGGCGGATGATTTTCTATTCCAAGCTCACACTTGGTGACCCTGAGGTACAAGCTACAAACACAAGTTCAAACTTGAGATTTTGTGCGCCGACTGTGTAATACCTTTCACACTGGGTTCATCAAGTGCAAACCAGAATTAGACATTCAGCCTTGTAAACCATAATGTGCTCTAGCACAACGTATGCAGCTTGAGTTTGAACTAACTTAGCTGAACCTATTTGAGTTTGAAGGCTTTTAAATGATCCCGAGTACAGGTAACCTGGGAACAAGTACCTTTTGGTTTTGAGGCAATTCTGTAAAATTAGTACTTAAGGCATAATCTGTCAGTGCACCTGCACCCTCTTTTTCGTGTTTTCTCCTTGTGGCTGGCTCCAGGCATGTATCCAGTCTAATCAAGTGTCCATTTGTTGACGTGTGCTCAATGCTCTGATCCTACTGCCACATACTTCCATTGAATTTCACCCTTTTCCACTCTCAAGTCCATTTCACTTCGTTTGTTCCTAACTCTGTCATAAAAAGAGTTTACCTTCCAAAGTAATGTGAGGATAGGTCTGATGAATTTCCCGTCCTAAATGTATGTGGTATGTCTACCACGCCTACCTGTATGTCTACCATTTGCTTCAATTAGATAAGCGCAAAACGGACACTGGGAGAAAATTGTTCATTCACGGAAAATAAGACAAACATGTAAAGCCCCCCACAGTGATAATGTAGTGACTTTGCCAATCTTCAACAAATACATAGTGTTTTAAATTAGGACTTCCAACCAGTTGTATTGAAAAATCTCGCTTGCACTCCATACAAAACACAAGTTTTAAAGATATCAGAACAGCAGCTTTTTCATCACAGGATATCATTTTAATCGCTTTCAGGCACAGTGCTTTTAAACACTTTAATATTAAGTTGAAGAAATTAACTTTTTGTTTAACACCATTCCCTTATGCACATGTCTCTGTAAATCCTGATGCTAACATCAAATTATCAGATATTCCTAATCGTTATCCTTTGCAGACTACGAGATGTTCTTGATGGACATGACAACAGCCACTCGTAAGATTTCCACTGAGCGTGTCCATAATCAGTCAGCGTGTCCATAATCATTCCTCTTCACGCTGTTTGCTTTCTCTTGCTAATTCCTTGCTTGTCTTTCAGTTAACCTATCAGGTCTCTTTCCGTTAACCTATCGGATCTTGATTTGGCTAGACACTATGGAATGCTAAACAATTATAGTGAAAGTAGAATTTCTCTTATTTCTATCATAGAAATAACACTTTTGCTTGCGTGTTTTTTTATTTGTTGTAATGTTTGGATGTTACTTTGGTTATTACTGTGAAACTCTTAGTAACACTGAAAAAACTTGCATTTAGTTTTTGCGAATGTGTTCTCTTGAAGTCATGATGCGGCATTTTACTGTGGGTGCCACTTGTGAGCGAATATTTATCTCTTAACCAGTCATAAAAGCCTTCCTGTCAATTTCTTTTGTAGAAACATTACTCAAAGTATCACTTAACCACATATAATTTTGGTGGATGAGTTATTGTAGACCTCAGATTGCACCAGATGTGTTTAACATCAAAATATGGGTATTCACTAGTGATGCATGTCAACAGTACTAAGTTCATTACCAAAATAACAATGGTTAATCAAAAGTTTCCAACTTATTCTATAATATGGGTATTCACTAGTGGTGCATGTCAACAATACTAAGTTCATTACCAAAATAATTATGGTTAATCAAAAGTGTCCAACTTATTCTATAATATGGGTATTCACTAGTGATGCTTGTCAACAATACTAAGTTCATTATCAAAATAATAATGGTTAATCAAAAGGGCCCAACTTATTCTGTAATATGGGTATTCACTAGTGATACATGTCAACAATACTAAGTTCATTACCAAAATAACAATGGTTAATCAAAATTGTCCGACTTATTCTGTAATAGGGTATTTATTGATAGCTGGATATAAAGGGGCCAATCTCCGGGCATATCAAAAAGGTGCCATCTTGCCTTTTTGTGGCTGTACCTGATTGTTTTTCCTTTTAATATGTTGTCAAAATGAGCTGTCAACGGATACTTAACATTTGACAGTTAGAGTAAGTTGCATATCGTGCAAGCACTCCATGGTCTCCAGTCTTTTCTCATTTGCATTTTGACGAGGCATTTTTTGTTCATTGTTATCAAAAAATATATGTGCCTCATAGTAACAATCTGGTTTTGTCAAGTCTGCTTTTGAATTTGTGTTTATTTTTCCCCAAATGCATTGAGTTAATTTTTTGCAATTTTTTTGCAAGTTGTCAAGTGATGCATTTAAATATATGCTTTTTCCAGGTGATTAATCTAATTTTATAAAATTTGATACTGTTTAAGCATTTATGAGATACCATGTCATGAGCTCAGTGTTGCCTTAGTGAGCTACCACTATCTTGTGAGCAGTGTATTTGCCTTTGATATTTTTGGTGAAGTTTTCCAAAAGCCTTCCATTGTGATGTTGTGAAATTTTGTCAGCTGTACTAGATGAATTTCATTATTTGATGGAAATAATTCTTGGCAGGTTACTTTGTAATCTTGATGGCTGGATAAAACTAATTGATTGACGATAGTTATGAAGATATTACATGTTAAGGTCTTATTTTATTTTAAATTATGAAAAATACGTTTATAATATTGTTAATCCAGTCTCATTTTTAACTTCGGAAGAAGTGCTTTTGCTTAGAATTTGAGCTTTATGGAAGCTTTCCAATCCTGATTTTTTTTTCAAATTTGGCATGTGTCTCATACCGGCCAAACAATACACCTTCTAATCAGGTGTCTCATACCGGCCAAACAATACACCTTCTAATCAGGTGTCTCACACCGGCCAAACAATACACCTTCTTATCTGGGTACCTCTCGTGTTTTCCCATTTCAGTTTCAAGGTTTACTGTTCCGAGGACGATGCGCTAAGTGACATATCTGGCTCAGGCGTACACGCGAGTCCCAAGAATGTTGCCTCAATATCAGAGTCAAGGAACCACCTGAGTTCCCCCATGGACAGCCCTGAGGCTATGGAGAAGTTGAGAGAATTTGAAGGCGTCCTACTCACTCTGTCCCAGAACCAAGCACAACTTAAAGAGTCTTTAGACACACTGAAGGTAAATAGAGTTTTCATGCTGTAGTCATGGAGGCATTTGAAAATGTCACTAGTTTAGTGTAATGTAAATACTGGGAAGCAACAAAAGTCAAGAAAAGTGTGCAAAAATCCTCTAATTTTACATGTCGAAACTCCAAATACTTTAAGTTTTGCGAATCAGTCTTTTTCATCTGCTAAAGGTTGTAAATAAAACTAATTCAGGAGTTTACATTTATGAAAACTGCGACATCGTGGCCTATTTGCAAGGCCATCTAGTGGCTGAATGGCAAGATTGGCCTGTTTAAATATATGCGAGTTTCAGGATTAATTTTTATCTTCATTCTCACCATATAAACAAGCACGTGGATGACTTGTAAGAAAATTGTTAATCATGACAACGGGACTTGCCATTGATAAAATGAATTTTAAGTTGCAGAGCCACCTAGCTCCTACTGGGGATTGATGACTGTGAGTCCAATAGTCATGATTTGTACTTTTTTCGCATCCACTTATTCACCTGGACGAATAATAACATCCATCGTGTATGTGAGACATTTCCATTGTTGACTTTCTTTCTCTTTTAGTCAAATGTTCGCCAAATACAGGACGATCTTGCCACCAACAGAACTATGATTGAAGACATGAAGCTACATATTACACAGATTGAAGATCAACAGAATGACTGGACTGAGCTACATTCTAATGAACTTGCCAATGTTAAACAGGTAAGTCGCATTATGTAGAGAAAACATTAAAGGTGAAATCAACAAAATTGGATCGAGTATTCTTTTACTTAAAAGTGACTACAGTCTTTTAAAAATTATCCCTCTTTGCGACTCAAAGGAAGTGCTTGAATATTGTTTTGCCCTCTGGAATGAAGTGGTCTATAATTTTGGTAAGCCAGTTGTTCTTTACTGGTGTGTGGTCAGTTCACCAATCCAGCATGAGATCTGATCTATGTTAAAATGTTTCATCTATCAAGTAAAACAAGGCACCGAACAGGAAAGACGAGTTAGTAACTGACTGTACTAAGGCGCCATCTATAGCACTGTAAGGTAACTCCAAAGAAACCCCTGACACGATTCTGTTTCAATCTCACTTTTTCTTACAGGAAATAGCCAGCATGGAGGAGAAAATTGAATATCAACTCGAAGAAAGGACGAGTGATATGCACGACTTATTAGAAAATTGCCAGACAAGGGTTCGTTTTTGTCCTGATTAATGAAAAATTATTGATCATTAAAATGCAAATTTATGTAACATGATAGCTTTGATTAGACTTGTTACAATTTTTATTTTTACTTATTTGTGAAATTAGTCATCAGAATGCGAGACTAGACAACTTTTCACCTATGTATGAAACAGATGTGTTAAATAAAAGTTACAACACAGAAAAGGTAACCAAAGCCATTGGGTAAGCTGAATTGGCTTCGGCTGGTCAGTGGATTAAGACATCACTTTGGTTCTTAATGATGAATTCCAATTCACAAACTGAACTGGAGAATTTTTACCATAGCCATGCTTCACGTTAATGATAAACTGTTACTCAGGAAGCGGACCATTCATTGACTGTCCGTGTTATAGTTATTTTCGTTGTTGTAGATCACCAAGATGGAACTACAGCAACAGCAACAGCAGGTGATATCTATGGAGGGGGTGGAGAATGCAACGGCGCGTGTACTCATCACAAAACTCATTAACGTGGTGCTAGCAGTGCTGGCGGTGCTACTCGTCTTTGTCTCCACCATCGCCCGCTGTCTGGGACCATTCATGACGTCAAAGTAAGTATCACGCCGTGATGTGGCGAGAGACCCCGGTGTGCTGGAGTAGACTTGAATGAGAGGCTGTGGTTTGACCATTTAACTTTCTAGGATGTGATTGGTGGATATTATAAGTCATCAAGTGGCGAAATAGATACAGAAAATTATAAATCTTTGCTGGACTTACTGGAGAAACATTTTATAAAAATCTCAAGGCGGGTAAGAATTATAATTTTTTGTAGATCTTTTTATGGTCCATGTAACATTTTCAATGTTCGTTGACAAACCAACTTTTTAACTTTGTTCAACAAAGTGATCTTATTTCTTTTCTTTGATAAACACAATTCAAATCCTGTGTTAAAAATTCTTGTCATCAGAGTCGTGATCTTCATCAATGCCACATTGAACTGCAGCTCCCTTCAAAGCATTATGTCCTGAAGACGTGACTGTCACATGATCATTTACATTCATTTTTTTATCTTGCCACCAATCTTTTTTTTTCAGAACTCGCTTCCTCAGCCTGTTCGTCCTCATCATATCTGGCATGATTGCATTCCATCATTGGCCCACCATTGGCCACAGTCTGTCGTTCTTAACAGAAAAGCTGAGGAGTATAAGTTGGAAGAGTCCAAATGACTGACATAAGGGCGAGAAGACGTCTAAATTTTGTGCGTCTGTGATTGTTAATGTCAGCCGTGCTACTTTCAAAATCAATCTGCTAACGAGATTACAAGGACACGGTGCTCTTATTGTGATTACATGGCATATTGGTTGAGTGTTATGCCTTGGAAGATTTTAATGTGTTAGTGAAAGGGATTTGCAAAGGGGACTACAGAGACAAGTGTTATATCGTGTGAGGAGTTTTGAAAACGAGTCTCTTGGAAGTGCCACTGGGATTGCAATACTGACTGACTTGGTATGGTGGCATACAGGTCTTCCTGTTGGTTGGATCTCCAAAAAAACGCATAATTTTGAGATGTGGCGTAGCAGCTGTTTGAAGAGAACCAATGCAATGCAAGAGGGTGAAGTTGGATACTGGCAAATTTTATGTGACAGCTTTTGTGAATTTTTAATACAACTTTGTTTTGAATTACATCGTGAAATAACATGTTGGTTAACTTTGTTCAATTTATGTTGCATAACTATTTGGAAGACTTTCTACTTGTTAGATCATTTCTCTGGTGTCCACATATTGTGGTTCCTTAGATCATTTGTTGTTCTATGTTACAGTAAAATCTCAGTCAATTTCAGAGAAAGTAATTGCCAAGATTGCCTCTTTTTCAGTTTTCAAAGGCTTCTTACGTTGTTGAGAATGTCTACAATTTTTCAAAATAGGTACGGTGCAGAGCTTGAACACGGAAAATTGTTAATTTAATGCTACCGTGACATATCTTATCTAAAAATGAGAAAATAAGATTTCACTTGTCCACCATATTGCCACCAAAAGTGGCAAGATTTTACTTTACTGCAGTGCAACGTGAAAGTCGTGAATACAGAAACATTGACTGAAAAGATCTTATTAGAACAACGAAAGTTACCTGTGTCAAGTATTGGCGTAAAATAAACGTAGTCACATAACATGTTGGTTGGCACTCGTAGAATTGTAACTCTTGTACAATGGTATGTCAAAGCTTGTGGGCTAAAACGAGCAATGTTCATTTTAACTATGTGAAGTCTTGAGAGTTGACTTCTGAGCTGCATTTCGACCCGTTTAGTATTGCTCTCATAGTATTCCGTACCATGATAGGACTCTTATTTCCATTCCCACCAAAATCATAGAAACCATCAGCAACTGAAGAAAAAGCTTTAGGATTTACAGGGGTTGGTCAACCTTAAGAAGACGTGAAAGTGGGCCATATGTACACATTGCCTGCGACTTGAATTGCTGCTTTATTCAGCAATAATTCAATTTCAGATGAGCATGGTCATGTTTTTAAGCCACGTAGTTAAGAATTCAACAATCAGCTTAATAGGGGAGAAATGCAGTTTTAATTGTTTCATCTCGTTTGCGGCATGTTTTCAAAGTCCCCATTGTATAGTTTCCCATTGAAACATTAATTTTCAATAGCACTATCCCAAAGTAAACAAAATCAGCAGTGTCACATTTTCACACGCATGAAGGGTGCAACCACACATTCTTGAATATCCAACTTTCTAAATCGTCATATATGCATTGCAACTTGCCACACAACAAAACAAAACAAAAAAAGTCCTGTATTTGAAACAGAATTTGTCAAATTTTTAGCACGAGTCCTGTCGTTACAGTAACAAGACTATGAAGATGGCAGGTAGAAGGACTGCATCTCGATTAAACCGTGGTTTTTATGACCACTCTTGATTTTGGGATGAGTCTATTAAGGGTTGTGTGAAAATGATAAGTGCAGCATTAATGTGTGCAGAACAGTGCTCCATCACAGATTATATTCTTTGCACCAAGTGCCTGCAATGTCAGTTAGAAATGTTTCAGTCTGTCAAAGTTTAGTATGTTATTGTTTTACTAAATAAGTTCATTAAAAGTCTAGACTGTTGTACAGTTTTCTTAGTCACTTTTATGTGATACGCAGTTGAAAGTTCACCGTGAAAACTTCAAAAACTGATCAATGTTATAACTACAGTGTTGTTTTGACAAGAAAGATTAGCAAGTTGTTGGACCACAACAATATGTCCACCTGTTGTTGGACCATAACAATATGTCCACCCGTTGTTGGACCATAACAATATGTCCACCCGTTGTACCTTGTTATTACACTTTAAACATGGTTCAGTTTTTAACACAGTCCAACACATTATAGAAGCATATTGCCCTAAACTCCACTTAGCATGAAGGTGTGAAAAGCAAGTAAAACGAGATTTGAAATGAAAGAGAATGCAAAATGACTAGTATCACAGAAGCTTTTAAAACAAACATCCATTACTAAAGTGCAGAGAAACAATGGCTATTAAAATCAACTATGTTTTAATAGTCACTGCGAGTCAAAAATGCTGCAAAAGTAAACCCTATACTTAAACAATGACCATAAAATCACGAATTGCAACATTTCAGTTGACTTATAATAAGGTTAAAACCTCAATCTTTGAATAACCAAGTTAAACTTTTGACAGGTAATGTGGACAATGAACTCGTTTTGTAATCTTGTCACTTGAAATCAAACTTACTTTTGGCATTTTCTACTCTACTGTTGTACAAACTCAAGATACGCGTCTATTATCCTATGCTCAAGTACGTAACGTCTTACACGGATTACTTTCCAACCTTGCTTGCATTTCATGACCCCAGCATCGATGCTAAGAATTAACACCTGAATTCAAAACTCATTTAAAGCCACAGCTCGCCCTGTTTCGCTGCATAAGAAATGAAAATCGCATTTAACATTTTGCTCTCATCAAATCAGTCTCTAATATTCTTTGTTGAGATAGGATTCTATTTACTCATTGCCCGTGACTTGACTTGATTACGGATATGGAATCCTAATACTGTAAGTAATACACAACCAATTTTATGAGAATAAAAGGCCGAATCCAATTTCATTATTAGCCAGCCAAAAGGAGAGAAATGAAGCTTTAAGTCAAAATGAAAACAATAATAAATCAAACAAGTTTTCACCATCTTATCATTCCTGTGAACGTCGCGTTCCAATCTAAACACTTACTATTGTCAAATTCTTCCACTAGCTTGTATAAATTATGACCAGATGCCACAATGACCAGATGCCACAATGACCAGATGGATTTTATGAAATTAAGTTGGACTATCAGACTTTAAATACTGGGAGGCAACTGAACTGAGACAGACTTTATAAAAGCTTAAGAGACCCTGTGACTTGGTCAACAAGATCGACTCTTCCCATAATTCCTAAAACAGTCACTGATCCGGGAGCAATCTGAAAAAAGACAATTGAGTGGTATATTAACTAAATTTCGGAAAAAAAGTCAAATACAACCAGAATTGATTTTTTTTCAAGTAAACTAAAAGACAAACTATTGGTAATTCCTCACACAATATGATGGACAGGTGAAATTCCATTTTGCCAAATTTCTCCATGGTTTTTAATGTTTAAATGCCGTAAAACAACATTAATTTGGGCAAAGTTCACATTATTTGCAACATGGTAATCAGCTTTCAAACAATGTAAAAATAATCATTTTGCCAATTATTTTTGTGCTAAATCAGTGAATTACTGTACACAAACTAGAAGCAGCATACCATGCAACTTGGTCTTGGTACCACGAACATCTGACTTTCAAGCATCCAAAAGTTTTACTGTGTGTCAGTAAGTAAGCAGTACCATCTATGAAGGGTGCACATAGGCGCGTAAGTGTATGTTTGTATATGTACGGACAGTTTAAAATATTGCTTTAACAAAACCTTAAACAATCGACTCTCCCCAGCAGTTCTTCCATTCAAACACTCCAATATCTTCCTTATCATGTACCTTGTCCCCCCGGAATTTTTTTTGGCAATTTCTGTAGCACGTATCCATGGAAACAATGCACTGCCACGGGTAAGTTCATACCTACATACCTGCGTCCTACCAGCATCCTGCACCAGATAGTTAGGCAGGTCATGCTCCTGAGCTCTCTGGGACAAAGACATCAGCTGTTGAGTACTCTCACCTTTTAAAACAATCTTTGTCTCTCTATAAAGAGAAGCAAACTTCTAAGTGTTATCAGTGCAGTGACCTTTCAAGTTCACTTGGGGAAATGTTCAAAAGATAGTTTACTAAATCAGTTTTTGACTTATTTTCAGATATTTTAAAGCAATGACTTCCCATCTAACTCTTTAAAACAAAATAATGTACCATCAGCAACCCTCATAAGTGAACAAAATTTGAAAACCACTCCTTATCAAGTGCACAGTGCTAAGCATGAGCCAAGTTGCAAGACACGCAGGATCCATTTTATGACTTGGAAAGTGTTTTATTTTTGATCACTCAAGTGAGACATGAATGATGTGTCAGCAGGGGACAGCATGAGGATAGGTTAAAATCACTAAAACCGGTCTTAGGATCTTTTTACGGTTTTGTAATTCAAGTAATGTTGAGGCAAAATAAACCGAGACGCATAATGACTAAAAAAATTTTTATCCACAGGCATATATTTGTTTTTCTAACCTGAGTGTCAAAGCAGTCTTGCATGTTCCTTTTACAGACAAGTGTTTATGTCAGTAACAACACAGGGATTATCAGCAAGTGTGAGTGTTTAGTCAAATATCTACAAAACTACGATTTTTAGCTCAGTTAAAGTGCTTATACACTTTGAATCTGAAAGTAGAAAGCCTGTAGAATCTGGTTTGTGACATTATACATACCAATTTGACATTAATTGGAGCATGCAACCATGCTTTTTTAGTAAAATTTTTCAAAAAAAGAAAAATACATTGATAACAAAACAACATTATCAATAACATGGCAACTATTCATTCAATTATTAGATTTTCAAGATGAAATCTCAAAAACGCTCTTACAGTTTTCTAATTTATCATTTCGTTTTTGTTTTTTGGAACTTCCGAGTTTGTTCATAACAATCCTAAAAGTCCTATAGTTGATAGCCTCCATGCAAATATGGAGCACTTTAAAAACTATTCTTAACAAAATTTGAAAAAACATCATGACAATCAGAAAATTTCATATAAATCCTATCATCCATTTCTGTACCAAAATCAGCCAAATTTGAACATGTTTCTATTGTACTACATAGCCTGAAGTCGCCTTAGGTGATATATGTGCCACACATTTTAAGCAATACAGGCTGGGGCCCCCTCCTTTCACTAAACATTCCTTTGTTTCAGAAGACTACAGCACCAATATAGTGCGACAAACAGTAGATTCAAATTTCCAGAAAAGCCTTCTGGTAAGGACGACACCACCTGGGTTCTAAGGCAAAACCCCTCCAACATGATAGATATAACAAATTTCAAAAGACCACTTTCATCCAATACTGGGCCAAACATCCCAAGATATATTATTAAGTACCTACCCATATTGTTCCCAACTGAGTAACATTTCACCGTATTTATCCTGACTCTCACACATCAACTTGAACAGGCCGAGAGCAGCGTGAGCGACCTGTGCAAAAGTGGACATTTTGGTTAGCCTCACGGTAACTAGTGACCTCAAGCACAGTAATTCTGTTTACCTTTAAGGTTATGTATTGATAAGTCTGCACATTAAGCCAAATATTTACAAAACTATTGAAATTAATAGCGTAATGTAAAGTATATATTTTCTGAAAGCGGAAGTCAGTAGATTTTGGTAGTTAACAGCACACCAATCTGTCATTGATTAGGTCAAGTGAAAAATTTGCCAAAAAAGGTACATTCAAAGCAAAGTAACAGAATCGATAACATAATGAAATTTTATGGATATAAAGGTTTAAGATGAATACTAAAAAACTTTAATTCTTACACTTTTTCTTCTAAAGTATCACTTCAACTTTGATATTCCTCATAAGAATCATGAAAGTCCTAATTTTGACAGCCCCTAATGCCAAACTGGAATATTTTAAAAATTATTGACAGCATTTTGCAGGGAAGTACAAAAAGCATAGTGTGTGAAAGTTTAATATGAAACGGATAAGCCATTTCCGAATTAGACAAATTGGGACAACTTTTTATGGTCTTACATAACTTCAAAGCAAACTGCCTTATGAGTACACTCACAATTCTCTCCCATCACTTTTCAGAATTCATTCAGAACTTCACAAGATATGTCAGAATGCCTAAAAGTACACAAAGCCAATACATGGACGGTTCCTTCCATAGCTACAATGTTGCCTTAAACTAGCAACTTCCCTTTAACCAGAAACAGGATTGGGGAACATTAAAAACTGATATTAATCACTGGAAGACGATGGTTACCTGCGCACACTTCTTGCCTAAACCCATGTTTAACTCAGTATTGAGCACAAACACCATCTTGAAGTAGTCCTCTTCCTCATCTTCACTTGACTCTGACTAAACAAGGCTGAGATTTAGTGAACAAACAAGTTTTGTTAAAGGCATACTTCTGAAGTAAGAAACTAAATATTTTGAATTGCCAAATTGTGCTCATGAAAAACAAAGTTGTGTAAGTCAACGTCACAGTTGATTACTAATGCATTTAATAAACTGAGATGCTCTGAACTTGTGACCTGTGACATCATTCCCAGAAGCAATCTTAATATCAGAAAAGTTAGCTAGCACATGTGGCAGGTCAGTTGTCTCTGTGATTAGCAGCTAGACAATGATAAGCAGTTCTGCCATAACTGTTTGTTGCATATTAGGTTTAGTGCAGAGAATTGACCATGACATATGTCTACGAATTATGTAGGTGACCAATCATGCATTTGCATACCGAGTGACATTTTCATTAGCAGCATGCATTTTTGATCTTACAAGTTCAGAAACATTTAAGATACATACAAGAAAGTGAGCAGTTCTGGAGTATACATAGTTTAACACTGCACTCCATGAAAACCGTTATAATATAAACTATAACGTCAAGTATAGCAACAATACACCCATACAATAATAATGGCATCACGACATAACACTCTACACTTTCAAGGCAAATATTATCACTACAATAATGGACTTACAACATGACACTCTACACTTTCAAGGCAAATATTATCACTACAATAATGGACTTACAACATAACACTCTACACTTTCAAGGCAAATATTATCACTACAATAATGGACTTACAACATCGTCAACAGCAGGATTTTCATATATCCAGGCTATGGCCATTTCTGCACTGTGATTCTTTGTGTGGTAAAGTGCCTGAAATTATATTTTAAAAAATAATTAACAAGGGAAAGCTGTCACAATATCCCTGGGCATGTTACCCAATTTCAAATAGGGGTGTGTTTACAGAATACTACTGTATTTTTAGTACAAGCTTGGTTACGACTAGAGATATTTTCTTGCACTATATTTTCAGGTGAAGCGCTACGAGTTAAATAAGGGCTCTATGGTAGAAAAACCGAGAGGGACAAGACCCACTAAAATGTTGTACAATTAGAGCACCAGTCCTGAGGACGTAATCACCTTTGAGACACATTTTTGCCAATGCAGCCTATTTTTTGGTGTCAAGACAGGTACCAACATCATGACAATGAGTTTAGTGCTACAGGGATCTAAAGACTGTACACACCCCAGGCTTAAAAATTTTGTGCATATTGTGTCAAGACAAATATGTGTTTTATTGGAGAGTACAGCTTTACCTCAAAATTTTAATTTCACATCAAAAGTTCAGAAATTAATCAAGTTAACATGTCCATTTTTCTCCAGTAAAGTGGGGGTGTAGCACAAAGACAATATATTTGGCATGTTCAAAAGTCACTAAATACCCTTAAAATATAACTTGACAAGTCACACACGTGATAGCCAGACAATTCAACTCAGAGCAATGCAACAGCTCATCAGCAATGCCCTCTATAAAGAGACAACCAAGAAGATTTGTGCCACATGACGTCTTGAAAAAACAAAAATTTCGATGTGTCTGTGACAGCTGCGGCAACAGTCACCAAATTTTGACCATTACCATTTTGACCATTACCATTTTGACCATTATCATTATTATTTTGACCATTACCATTTTGACCATTATCATTTTGACCATTATCATTATTATTTTGACCATTACCATTTTGACCATTATCATTATTATTTTGACCATTATCATTTTGACCATTATCATTATTATTTTGACCATTATCATTTTGAGCTACCTGAAGACCCTGCGTCACACAGATCCTGTGTTAGACAGAGTCACACTCATTCACCAACACGACTCTTGTAAAGGATTGTCTTCAACTTAGCCTGTCTGATGTCAGCAACTTATTCAATATTAGCCTACTGAGGAAACAGTAAAAGCGGGGACTTGGTGTGATGCCTGAAGCATCTATAAAGCATGGAAAAGTCAGGGTCACAGCTGATCAGTTTGCCAAAAATTGTCATTTCTGATCACTTGTTAATTAAGTGGCACCGCCTGGCCATCAAATCGATTGGTTTGTTGGTCAGTGCTAAAACTTATGAGCAGAGCATGTAATTTTTTCCACATTTTACTTGTCAATATAAGAGCAGGCGTGCATTCTACAGCGGCGAGAATCTCGTGAAAACGCAAGACTTTGTAAGATATCGCAATGTATTACAAGCGAAGTTCATGATCACAGCTTCCTGAGCAAGACTCTTGCGTCTACAGAGTCCTGAGCAAGACTCTTGTGTCTACAGAGTCCTGAGCAAGACTCTTGTGTCTACAGAGTTCTGAGCAAGACTCTTGTGTCTACACTGTCCTGAGCAAGACTCTTGTGTCTACAGAGTCCTGAGCAAGACTCTTGTGTCTACAGAGTTCTGAGCAAGACTCTTGTGTCTACAGAGTCCTGAGCAAGACTCTTGTGTCTACAGAGTTCTAACCAGATCTGGGTGAAGTAAATGTGAATAAACACCAAGTTAGTATCAAGGATTGATAACTCTTGTGTTGCTGTCACACACTTATCTGAGCATATAAAGCACTTGTCTGTCAATTTTCAGGGGTGGTCAATCGATTTTGAAAACATCATCACTAAAAAGGTAACACCTAATCGTAATCAAAATAGTAGTTGCCCACAAGAAAAAAAAATTAAATGCCTAACAAAATTGAGATTTCATAACAACAAGAAAAATGCAATTGGTCATGAGTGTTACTGGTGTAACAGTGGACCCACCCATTTTGAGACTGTAAACAAGGTCCTTCAAGTCTCTTGAGATGCTATAACCTGTCTGAACATAAAACATTTCAATTTTCAGAAAAACTGTATAATTCCATTTATTATACATGTTCTGAACCAAAGCTAGGAAAAATAGATGACCTGGCCTGACAAATCATGGAAACACATTGGCAAATCATAGCCATTGCCATACCCGAAGGGCCGTTTCCTTTTCAATCCCCATGTTGAGAAGAGCCGCTAGAAAGTCTGGTCTCGGTTCAAATCCTGGCCTGTCGCGGCCACGCGGAGCAGTTGAGTCTGAACGGTCGATTGATGATGTCTCTTTGACCTGTTCGCCAGAGGGCACTGATGTGCCACCGCTGGCACCACTGGCTCCATTGGAGTTTTCCTCACTCATAACTCGGTATGGATGAACGTGAAACTGGATCTCACATCACTGAAATTACAACAAAAAGACACAATTCAGCAAATAAACTGACCCTAAATCTGCACATCAAATTTGTGACTTTGATGGTTTGGCCAGTGTGAGGAATAATTCGCCAAAAGGCTTGCGGTGTTTGAGAGCCTAAGTGATGACTGGGTCTGGATGGCCACTGTCTCGCTCCTGGCCTGCATTGTTGGTATTTAAGAACTATTAACTAAAATCACAAATATTCGCTGTGCACCTTGACCTCAGCGCGCTCTTCGTCGTAGCCTCGGTACAAATCAGTATATTAAATTTACACATTTGCACCAATGTGAGTAAAAAACTGACCAGATAAAATTTGACACAAAATTAGAGTCATTAAAAACTACACTCTTCCTTGAGTAAATTATATTATTTATTGGTGTAGGAAAATTGGCATTCTAACGTTATTCTGCTGCTAAAACTGTGGTACAAACTTTTGCGTAAGCTTTCGGCGCCAAGAAAAATTGCGTCACCTAAAGGCCATTTTTTTCGCTGATTCTTCAATCAACTGTTGTTCTTCCATGAGGTTGCAATGGTTGCATAACCAACACAACAATGGTTGCATAATAAACACAACAAATTATGGGAGCTGGTTTCTCGTTACAAGTTTTCAGTATTTTTATACTGTTGTAGATGTGCTTCCAGTGAATTATATGAGCTCTGTTAGCTACTCGCTAACGGGCAATTGCCTATTAGCTGAATGGTTAGCACGCTTACTGGTTTTATGGGGGTCGCTGGTTCAATTCCCGGGTCGGGTAATATCGGCTATTACTACAATACTAGCAAACCGAATTTCATAACAAATTTTCTGCTGCGAAGTTGTCATCATCTCCCGCAAAAATTAAGGAAAATGTCAGGTATGCGTAACAAGAATGTACTGTTTTCCAACAATGACACACTTTTTGTTGTTACAAAAGGCGGATAATTACGCAACAGTATGACGTATTAGATTGTTTTTTGCTTAAACTGATGTAATGGGTAAAGTGAATGTTGGTTTGCTCCCACATTTTGCATACACCCCGCCGGTCTTTAGCTCTACAAGTTGATACAAGTTTCACGATGAGGTGACGAGCAGACGGGGCTGTGTGTAATCGAAGGCACTGGTCGGATATAGCGGTCCCTGATTTTGAAAACCAGTTTAATCTACTGAATAACTGGCTCATTATTCATTCAGTGAGTGCCTTGTAACATGATGGGCTCATTATTCATTCAGTGAGTGCCTTGTAACATGATGGGCTCATTATTCATTCAGTGAGTGCCTTGTAACTGGCTCATTATTCAGTGAGTGCCTTGTAACTGGCTCATTATTCATTCAGTGAGTGCCTTGTAACTGGCTCATTATTCATTCAGTGAGTGCCTTGTAACATAACTGGCTCATTATTCATTCAGTGAGTGAGTGCCTTGTAACTGGCTCATTATTCAGTGAGTGCCTTGTAACTGGCTCATTATTCAGTGAGTGCCTTGTAACATGATGAGCTCATTATCCACTTCCTGAATTTGTTTAAACTGACTGTCAGAGTAATTAATCATGTCGACAACATTAATTAGTCTTGGCCACAAACATTTTGTTTACAGTGCATGGCTGTGCATGCTAGTAGCTTTGTAGCCTCAGTCATGCTTTGTACATTATACTGTTCATTTCATTTAATAGATACTTATATCTGTATAGAAACAAGTCTCTTTTTCCTTCGTCTTCATAGTACACAAAATATTACATGCCAGTGATACCTATGTAGCAATAGCCGAGATTACCCGACCAGGGAATCGAACCAGTGACCACCATTGATAAAGCCGGCAAGCGTGCTAACCATTCAGCTAATAGGCAATTAATTGCAGAGGCGGATCTACGGGCGGGGGGGTTCAGGGGGTTTAAACCCCCCCTCGGGCCAGGACCCAAAAATTAAAATAAAAAAAACGTCTCCAGCAAAACAAAAACGGCACCGCCAGCGTGTGTAAACCCCGAGTAAACCAACTTGGAAAAAATGAGAGGGGGGTTCACTCTGAAAATATATTTTTTGCATTGTGAATTGCTGTTATGAAAATCAACGCGTTTCGAGTCTTTGTGGCTCATCGGCGAAACCCCGCAGATCAATTGTGCGCGCGCTTCCGACGACATTTCTGAAGTAGCCAAGCATCCACCGCTGAAAAAGCAGCCCTATAGCTGATTTCTTTAGGTAGCTAGTTTCTTTACTCTAAGATATGTTTTGATTTGATTAGGGGAAATACTGTGGTGCCGCAACCCTGATATTCAGGCGAATTGATGGGCAACGTTTTTACCTCATCTGTCATGCCGTGTCATCCTATTACACCCCACACGTTTGACTGGTGTATTGTAAAGTTGTCTTGCGCAATATCATACAGTGTACGTGTACATGTAATACTTTTGAAAAAAAAAACTCGTTTTCCGAAGAATTGCTATTGTGGCAGGCGCCGTGGTCTGGTGGCGAGTCTGTTTGAAGATCATAGAACTCTAACAAGTTATGACTATACAAGGAATGACCAAGGGGGCACTCACATTAACAAAGTGACCGCATTCGCGAACAGTGTACAGTACCAGAAATTGCGGGGAGGCTGTATTTTCACAACAAAGTCTTGCGGGACTCGTGCGATGTTCAATGGGCCTTCTAAGGAGCTCTAATGCCGACCTCAACCGCCTACCGTCTTTCTACCTGCAATAAGCACCAGTGAGGTTTTCTATAGGCCCTACTGAGATGATTTCCGCAGAAAGGCCCACGCGACGAAACGCCCATGCCCATGGGCATTTATTTGATGTTAGTACTTCGGGTTTCAAGCGTTCACACATTGGGACGTTTATTTCGAAAGTTGCAAGAGATGCAAATGGGTCCTGGGATACATCGTCAAGGTTTGAAGTAGTCCATGATGAACGGAACAAATTTAGTTGAGCATGTTGTAAGTCTTTTGAATGGACTTGGTAACCTCAGGGGGCTTAGTGCCAACTGAGCTGCGAAACGAGATGCTGACATTGTAGAGGTGGACAAGGTCATTGACACAACAGTTGACGAAGTGCAAGCGTTGGGAACAAACGTCGAAGATGTCTGGGTAGAATGGTTCTAAGACAAGCAAACCATTGGATCCGATATACAGAATCCTCGGCAGTCTAGACAGCAGGAAGATAGGACCAACGTTCCTGGTGAAACACCCAGGTAATAAGTTATAATTATTCACAGTTTGTAATAATGTCGGTTTTTTATGCTTGTGTACAATGAAAACGAAATAGAAATTATTTTTAGACATGCCAAATTTACCCAGTACACCAGAGGGTCTACGAGCGCACAGAAACTGATTCTGGTTTGTATTTCCACATGAGTCTATCTGCTTCATATCCAAAATCTTATTTCACACAGTGCGTAGTTAAATCTGTACCCAATACTTATTTCTTCCAGTGAGTACTACAGAACGGTGCGAAAACCCTTCCTTGACAACCTCTCGCAGCAGTTGACCACCAGATGTGTAAACTACACGTACGAGCAACCACTGGGGATTAAAACGTGTCTAGAGAGAAGTTTCAATTCAAAATTTTTTGCAAAGTACGCTTTATGTCTCACGACGGACCAGGCCAGCTTGATTTGTGTAGATATCGAGTTTCAGTGTACTTCTGGTCCCTCGGCGAACTAGTCTTGTGATGCTTTTTACCAAAGTGTGCTTTGTAAAACTATTTATCTCAACCAGTACTGTTTGGTCCCGCTACAGATCGACTATTTTTATAAGGATAATAAGCACACAGGTGTACTTTTGGTCTCGTGACGGACGAGGCCAGAGTTTTTGTGTACTCTCAGTGTACATCTTGTAATCTTCTGATATTACGAAATCAGAATATAAGACTGGTCCCTCTAGGAACTACTACTGTATATCTTTTCACCACGGTGTAGGCTTACAGGGTGTTTTGGTTTCGTGGAACTGTTTTCAGATGATTTGTTTCCTGATACATTTGACGTTTTTCAATTGTTGTCAACGTGATTCAGCTTAATAAAGTGATACTTAATTGCGGGAATCCTAAACCCCCCCCTTACTGAAAACGTAGATCCGCCACTGAATTGCCCGTTAGCGAGTAGCTAACACTAGTCTAAACAGAGGCTCATTATAATTCACCGGAAGCACATCTACAACACCTAGGCTAGCTGTACGAAAAAGCCTTCATACAGCTAGCTGGTTAGCTATCCACCCGCTGCAGTGTAGAAGTTATAGTCACGTACCCGTGCATATACATAAATTAAGCACTGGCTTGCTACGTAATATCTCTCAACCAGTACACGGTGCTCCAGCCAGTCTTGGTCGTTAAAAAGGAAGTCAGCAAGTGAAGAGCGACATCTATCATGAGGCTCCCAAGGGAGATAACTTAAACAGTAACAAAAAAATATAAATTAGGTCATAAAGGTTTAATAAAGTTGAATACGTAAATTTCAGTAAGTTTTTTTCAACTCACTTCTTTAATGAAGTTTTTTATTTCATAGTTTTTTTCGTTTCAATCTTTCATTTCTAAGAATTACGAACAAAATTAAGAAAGAGCAAAGATATTATTTAACCATGTTGAGCTGTTGCTGTTGTTAGAGGTTCATGCGTCAGTTTGAATACTATTCACACATTGTCGAGGGAGTGTCATACAGGTAGGTTCAAACTCTTTTTTGAAAAGTTGTATAACATGTTCAATTAGTACTGAGCCAGTCGTTTTGTTCGGGTTATGACCACGCGTGTTGTTGTGGCTTAACACTATCGTTGGATTTGGCAGAGTTCGTAAACATCTGTGAAATCTGTCATTGTCAAGCGTGTCAAGGCCACAGGCGTCCTCAGCTTCTGATCGTCCCCAATACACTACATATAATACTACAAGGTATGACACTTCGGACTTGAAATTCCACGGGTGCTTCACTTCAGCCGTCCATAGCAAACATAAAACTCAATAAATTTGCACAAAACAGGGGTTCAACAAACCATGAAGAATTGTTCTTTCTCCCAATACCATTCACGGTGTCCTGTTACGGCGACTTCGTAAGAAATTCGCAGTCAAAGAACAAAAATGTTCACAAAAAGTCCCCACACACGTTCTCCCTAGGCCCGTCGAGGTCAAGGACGGTTACGGAAATTGCCGGTGAATTACGGAAGTAGGACATCGTGACTTTACGCGACAAAGCGGCAATTTCCGTACCGTCCTTGACCTCGACGGGCCTAGGGAGAACGTGTGTGGGGGCTTTTTGTGAACATTTTTGTTCTTTGACTGCGAATTTCTTACGAAGTCGCCGTAACAGGACACCGTGAATGGTATTGGGAGAAAGAACAATTCTTCATGGTTTGTTGAACCCCTGTTTTGTGCAAATTTATTGAGTTTTATGTTTGCTATGGACGGCTGAAGTGAAGCACCCGTGGAATTTCAAGTCCGAAGTGTCATACCTTGTAGTATTATATGTAGTGTATTGGGGACGATCAGAAGCTGAGGACGCCTGTGGTCAAGGCAAGGGTGGTCACTGTGTCTGTGACTGAGTTTGTCAGTGTCTGAATCAAGTGAGCACAAGTTCTTCTCCGCGATTTCACAAATTATTACTTGTCTCTAATTTTTAGACGCTCAGCTGACAATCCAACTAATTGGTAGAGCAATAAGCCGGTCATCAGCTGTGACTGCAAACAGAGTTGGTACTCTGATTAATGACCCTCATGTGTATTTTACCACCTGGGAACTGATTGAAAATATCCGGAATGTCAGAGGACCCATCAAGTTCAAATTTACTTGTTAATAAACTTGGTCCATTTTATTTTCTTTGCAATTAAATTCAGCTAATACTAACACTAGCAGTGAAGTTTACTTGGGTCACGTGCTAAAATTCATCTGTTGATAGTGAATGTCACAACTTATTTTGGTCACCTGACCAACACAATTTGCGTATTTATATTCAAACTGTTATTCACAGATAACACGTTTCCCTTATGCAGGACCTTTGATGCCTTGATTCACAGCTGAATATCAGCGCCACTATCCTCTGAAAAATATTTAAAAATCAAGTGGAATTCCCCTCATCAAGCCCAAAATTTTTTGCCAATGATAAAAAATTCTCTCAAGGGTTATTTTTAAAATGGTGATATTAAAGTTAAAACTGGTCTGCTGTATTACCACTCAAGAAACGCGTGTATCAACATAGACGGACTGCTGGGGAAGGAATCTCATGAGCAATGTATAATCACCTGCATGAACACACTAATGAGTTCAGTAATGAAAATGTTGAGATCCTGTGCAGAAAAGAGAACTGGTTTGAGAGAGGTGTACACGAGGCAATTTATACCACAGCTATGCAGCCTTCTCTCAACAAACTAGGTGGCACCAGATTCAAATTCTCCTCGTCCTGAAACAAGAGTATAGAGGCAGTTTTGAGATCCCAGACCTGAGTTCCTACGACAGTCAATAATTCATCGAAGGAGACGAGAGGTCTCCGAAGATCTAGGAAATCAAACAAGGTAAACCAGCACTGACCAGCATTCCATTTTAACTTTAATGAACATTACTGGATTGCTCAAGTTCTACATATTATTAAGGTTAGAATCACTTCTGCAAATTTTGGCCATTTGATGCCTTGCTGCTGAAGGGTGCCGTGAGTAGTGACCAGGTGGGAGGAAGAGGGGGAGGTTTTGCCCTCAACCAAAAAATTTCTTTCTCAGAAGGCACAGGCAACTTTCCCCTCAGGTTAGCAATGACCCTGCTACATATTTTAGACTGTTTCACTGCCAAAGTTAGCCTTTTGGCAAATTATTGATTCACTACCAAACACGCTGTTCAGCGAGTTTGGTTCTTGCCCGTGTTTGAACTATTTTGTTCATGGGAGATAATTATGTTAAATGACAGCAGGTGACAGTTTAAACTGTCTCATCGTCGGGGGTTTAATTGACCCAAATTCAAAACGATTCTGATTCCGGAGCCAAGTGAAGTACATATTGTAACTGGCGGGAATGGATTTCACCGAACACCCTTCATTGACCGTTTTTAATTTTTTTCACCTGAAATCTTGAATACTTTACTTCGTGAATACCTGCCCCAACGTAGTGATTCGTACCCCATGCTCTTCGCATACCGGGGCCTGTGTTCACCTTTGCGCAATGTTACCCCAGTCGCCACTTGCCAATAGTCAAGACTAATGTTTTGTAGAAGTAATTCCAACCTTGAGTGGAATTCTTCAGTCGCTTGAGGGATTTTTTCTTACATGCTATGAACATTCCCACTAAATAAAATTGGTTCTAACCCCGGTGGTTAAGGTAAACGGCGGGGTATGGAAAATNAAGCCTGATAAGAGTGAAGGTGGATAAATGCGGTGTTCCTACAGTTTCTTGTTTTAGTGGATGTGTTCACCACATGTAAGAGAACGGGGATGATATTCGACCTCAAAACTGAGACATCAAGGGCCCTGTATACTCAAAATTTATTTGGCACTGGGAAATCCAGCTCTAACCAAAATTTGACACAGAAATAGTTCAACTTAAGCCACTGTTCTGATATACTAAAACCATCTATTTTTTGTTTGTTTTTTTGTTTTTGGACAAGGGTTTTTGTCTTAAAAATATGTTTTATCGCACAAGACAAAAACTCCTACTGATCACATATGTGTATGGATATTATGATGTTGGCTTTTAACGTACCAAAGCGTATGGAAAGCTCAAGTTAACTTCACAGTTTACATCAAAGCACCTCTAGTTGCAGATTTTACTTAGTGACCTTTCGAGCGGTGTGTTCATGTTTTCTAATTAATTGGGGTTTAAGTTTTATGAAGTTGTCGCTCATAAATATTAACTGTCTGATATGGGTTTGGTGAGCTAATAAGCCTGAGATGGTGACCCGTATGACAGATTGTTAGAAATTAGAAACTACATTTTCTAAGTGAATCTATTCAAACAATTGTTATCACTGTCAAATGTCTTTACGGAGTCTTGTGTAACTTAGTAATCACCTAAGTTGTTTGGTGTCATAAAGACTACCATACACTTGGAACATTTGCAGGGCTCGACGCTATTAAAATCGCCAGGTCGCATTTTGCGACCTAGCCAGAATCCCAGGTCGCATTTCCAAAATCCAGCTCGCATTCATAAATGCCAGGTCGCAAAATTTTCCCGCCATTTTTACGCGCCAAAATTGATTTTTAGATCATCGAGAAAGTGTTTAGATTATATTCTTTCCTGCCGCGTTAAATACTCACAAATTTCAGATCCCAAAACTGACTTCGTTCATGCAGGTACGGCGTTTACTGTTCTACACGACCGCCATTGAAAGTCTCTAGAGCGCAAGTCAAGGTCCCGACGTGAAAGTTGAACTAGTGCTCTCTAACTCACACGTGCATTCGAGTAGCTAAGTTTGCGATTTGAAAAGGGAGAAAATGCCCATTGAAAAAGTATCCGGGATTTTGCTAGGTCTGACCTGCTACTGGCTGGCATCAAAGTCGTTAAAAATTCGAACTAACTCCGAGGGCAAATTCCCTCCGCTTTTTGTTCGCAGCCCACATTTTGCAACTTAACTCATGTTTGAAAAACGTCTGTCGCAAAAAATCCGTGAAACGATGCTTTAACCGAATAAACAATTCAGTGCAAATTTCACAACAAAAATGTGGTACTTATGCTGTTTACGTACTCAACAATTTTTCCATGAAGTGAATAGCCTCCAAATAATTCCCGACTCCCTCCGTGCGAGTTTCCATCTGGTAATGGCAAGTTTGCTCAATACCTTCCAGATACGGGGAAAATAGGTCAGTCACAAAACGGCACGCATGTCACTAGTGTTAGCTTTCTTTCGGAGGTATAAAACAAAGCCGGGATTTGGTTTTTACATATTGAGAAAAGACGTTTTTTGAAAACGGAATTTGTTGTGTAAAATGAGAGTGACACACCATATAGGCTGCGAGTCAATTTTAAACCACGCGCGGTCGTTTGTAGTGCGATATGATGGGCGCTAGCCTAAACTGTGGGCGCTTAATTGGAAATTCTCAAAAGTTGAGGGGGAACGCTTAGTAG
Organism: Phoronis australis; assembly: GCA_002633005.1. NCBI lineage: Eukaryota > Metazoa > Phoronida > Phoronidae > Phoronis > Phoronis australis. The sequence continues at coordinate 1,195,833 of NMRA01000048.1, forward strand.
GTCANGCTAACAACGGGACCGACCAGTGCCGCAGGGCGATATCAGGGATATTGTCGTGGATATTTGGTAAAGGTAATAAGGACATCTTAAGCGAAAAACAAACATATTTGTCCACCACAAAGTTTGATAAGTTGATCGCTTAAGAATTAATAGAAACACCACTGTTTTGTGAGGTTTTATCACGTGTTATGTGGCCCGAAACTTTCTTTGACAAATCCGGAAATTTGCATAAGTGGCCGAAAATGTTAGCCAATGAAACGCATCAAAGATCGATTCTGCATATCCCATGGTCACGCGACTTGCTTACAAGTCATCGGGAGGACTGTTCTCAGTTAGTGGTCTTTTGAACTTGGATTTGGCAACAACCATGGTCGGATTAACAATAGCTGCTTTATATTTGCCAGGTATCTGCCGAGAAGTGTAAAAACTCAGCTCGCATTCGTTGGAAATTCCAGATCGCATTTTGCGACTTGATACGAGCTGACAAAAATCTCAGCTCGCATTTCCAAATTTCAGGTCGCAAATGCGACCTGCAGCTCGTTATGTCGAGCCCTGATTTGTTTAAAAATCTGTTGTTTCTTATTTTTAGAATCAATTGATTTTTATGTGCCCACATTTATATGTGGTCGCATATTGCCGTCTTCTCTGTCTAGGCGTCCACAGCTGTATCTCCTAAACCCCTCACAGGATCTTGATGAGATTTGGCTGATGTGTTCCTGTGAAGCTGATGATAGATGACGACAAATTTTGGACTTCTCCGACTACCGGTGCTCCCCCTAGTGGCAATTTTATTTTTTACGCTTATCTCTGTATCCTCGGAGGTCTTCAATGGATTTTCATAAAATTTGGCAGTTAGGCATCTATTAGTGATATGATGCCATCCTCCCATTTTCGGAGGGATTCAATGTACTTTGCGCCACCTAGTGGCCATTTTTACTGTTTTCGAGTCTGTTTTTTTGGCGTCCGTCCTATGAGCCAAACCGCTCTAGGGATGATTTTGAAAATTAGCATATATGTTCTTACTGTGAAGAGGGCGGCTGACGATGATTTTCTAACGACTTTGACTACTTTAGCGCCTCCTAGTGGCAGTTTTGTTTGTTTTTGCGCCCATGGCTGTATCTCCTAAGCGCTCTCCAGTATCTTTATTGAATTTTGCTGGTGTATTTATATGAAGTAAACAACATAGGATGACAACTTTCGGACGGATCGGACTACCTGTGTGGCAATTTTAGTTTTTATGTTTATCTCTGTATCTTCAAAGGTCATCAACGGATTTTCATAGAATTTGGCAGATAGACATCTATTGGTGAGCTGACGCTATCCTCTGATTTTCGGTTTCGTGGTATTTTGCACCACCTAGTGGCCATTTTTTACTGTTTTCAAGTCTTGTTATTTCGCGTCTGCCCTCTGTCAACCAAACCATTCTAAAAATGATGGTGGAAATCGGCATGTTTTTTTATAATGTGAAGAGGAAGTCTGATGATGATTTTCCGAGGACTTCATGTACTGTGGCTCATCTTAGTGGCAGTTATGTTTTTTTTGTGCCCATAGCCTCCTAGTTGCAATTTCATTTTTTTTGTTTTCCTCGGTTTCTCAGAAGTTCCTTGACGGATTTTTAAGAAATTTGGTTAATAGCTTTGATGACACATACCAGTTTCCAGATGGATTACACGTATTGTGTCATCTAGTGGCCATTTTTATGTTCCAAATAAACACCCGTAGAACCACACTGTTTGCGGTGCATTCGTGGGTGCATTTCAGAACTCCGCGTTGCTCTTATTACTTTTGTATTCATTAAAAAACAAATACACATATTCGCACACATCTGCATGTTATTCATTGCAAAATATATGATTATGTTGCTTCATTTTGGAAACGTACAAATTATATTACTGTTACTTCAATTTAAAACACATTATGCACAATACAAAACTATGTTAATTCAATTTAGAACATGACTGTGCAAAATATGTAGCTATATTACTACAATTTAGAACACACTTTGCAAAAAGTTGCTTCAATTTACAAAATGTCGGAACAGTTAATTTTGATTTTGTTGAAATTTTCAGCAAAAATAAACCGGAAGGAAAGTTCACTACCTCTGTAGTTTGTATTTTACATTTGTCGTCTGCAAACTTTTGACAGCTGAAAAAATGAAAATTTTGGCAATTTTTTTGTTTGAATTTGAAAATTTTTTACCGTACATTAACTTAAATGAGATAAATTTATTTTTGGATTTTCTGGATGTGTTGCCTAAGATCGAAATTCGCAACAAGAATTTTTCAAATTATTAGAAGTTGTGTGGCAGTAATAAATTGGGGGGCTGTGTTGCAGGCACTTTGGTATACATCAGGTATTGGCGTTGCTGTAAGATCAATACTAATGTTAATTACAAGCTATTACCTGGTTAAGCACAGGTAATTCTTGTTAAATATCAGTCAGGGAGTTTGGGAGCCATCTCAGTGCCTTTTCCCTCAAAGCTAAATATGCTAGTAGAGGCGTAATTAGGTAAGCTAGAAAGTTATCTGAAGCTTTTCCTAAACTGGCATCAACTTAATCACTAAGTGATGCTATGCTCAGAAAAATATGTAGAGCATAAATGTAAATAAACTCCATAGGTATAGGAAGCTTTTTAGTAGCTTGTGAAGTGCAATGTTATGAAGTGCACCAACACGTCAATTTAAAGCTAATCTTCAAAAAGAAATCTGATAAATATATACATGAGTTTCTTAGGCCCGTGCATCTGTTTGTGAAGCTACCTATGTATACAGATGTAGACACATGCGCCCATATGGGAAACACTTGAGTAAGTCCAAGAAAATATTCTAAAAATCGTGTGAGTGAACCTTGACATGTTCATTTCAAAATGGCGTAGAATTGAAACTACCAGTGTAAGCAATTATATCCAATTGACCGTTTTCATTCAGGACTTTCTTGAGTACAGTTCTTTCAAACTCTGTAGAACAGTTGATGTTTAGGGGACAGAGTATACAGCACACTGAGCAGTTGGCCAATCGTAGCCATCAATGTCAATACATACAAGTATACATTTATATTCTGGATCATGGAATAGCTCCATATCAAGGTAGAGGAACACTTACAAGTGAAGCTTAGGTGCGTGTACCTATATGCAGAACACTTGAGCAAACCAAAGAATAGGAAATTGTTTTGGATATTATAGGGATATGTGCCTAAATACACTATGCTTCTTTTTGCTCTTATATGAAAGTCATTTAGCTGTTCATCAAACTCTGATATGTACAGGGTGTCCCAAAATGTACTCTCACTTCAAACAATAAATGCTTCATTTGTTGACATAGGAACAAGATTATCGGTTTAAATTCACAAACGCAATAAAAAGGAGTTCGAGTCTTTAAATGCATTGGTCATTAATTGGGAAGAAGACTGTCTATGCACTTAGTTAATGTTTTGGAGTCTCCAGTATCATTGCGCTATAAATGTCTGTTCTCCACAACTTAGTCATTTGCCATTCTCCTTCATACAGAGCATATGAAAGCTAACACATCTACTTCTACAGCTAACACATCTACTTCTACAGCAACCTTTAACCATCTAGAAATATGAGTGCAGAGTTTGATCCACTGGAACTGAATTTGAACTGGCTGTGTTGTAGGGTGTGAGTGTATACAACTACTGCGAACGCAGCTGGACTCGTTTAAAAAGAGACATTGATTTCTGATTGGGCAGTAAGATTCATGTTTGAATTCTTTTTCAGGATTTGCACGTATTTTATGCTTTCACTGGACATGTAAATAAGAGTGTATTTTGGAATACTCTAATTGCGTTTTTGTTGCAATTTGACCTGGGGTCATAAAATCACAGTCACACATGGACCCCGTAAGAAATTCGAAAACCCATTTTGGATGCCGTATTTCTGAAGTGTTGGGTGAACCCCTGGAAACCAACTCTCTCGCAGTAAAAGAATTAAGTGTATTCTGTAAAAAAAAACATTTTAATTTTTAAAGATGGCGCTGTATATGATATGGCTTGTTCATGACATTTGCAGTTGTCCATGCTAAACTTGTTTGTCTGTCAACATAATGTCACTCATCATGTCTCTATTTTAATAATAATAATAATCTTTAATGGAAGTATTTACAGTATTTCATTACGACATCGTATAGGATTCATTAATAATTAACAATCACGCAGGTTTGATGTCTACATCATTATATTTACTTCATTATTATTGATGAACGAGATTCAATTAGAAATCCAAGATCTATTGTAAAGTGTATTATCTGGGCCTAGATTCTTTCAAGGTTGGCGGGATCATGCAAATTACATCGCTTGCGTACAACTATAAAACGTTTGTCAATGAAATGATTAGTCCGCCATGCTTGGGAGAAACTATGTATGTATATGTACATACACATTGTTTTGGTTACATAAGCTAGTTCTTACCACAAGTGTCTCCTGAGTGACTGCTTCACACAGGAGTGCAGTCCTGTTACACAGTCTAATACAGGAATACAACCCTGCTACACAGTCTAATACAGGAATACAACCCTGCGACACAGTCTAATTCGGCTACATTAAACATTTTTGTCTACGAAGTGTTTTCACCTGTGAAGTTAGGGAAGCAGCAATGGTTGGTACAGTACTGCTTTCTCATAGGTTCTTCCCTGTTCACAACTTGTAAAAGGAAAGTACAAAAAAATAAATTGAAGGTGCAAAATTAGATGAATTTTAATCATCATTATTTGTTGGTATTAAGTTTTGTATCAGTGGCGGATCTAGGATATCACAAGGGGGGGGCCCAACATTTTGTCCGGCTGGAAGCATTTGTGCAAATTGAACCACGATTGTAGATGCGCATAGCACC